>PVIH01002135.1:169183-202304 GCA_004025045.1 Sigmodon hispidus
CCCCCCCCCCCCCCCCTTTCCTCTCTCCCTCCCTTTTCTTTTCTGAGTCGTGATCTCAGTGGTCTGGTGTTGCCTCTAGCTTACTAAGCAGCTGAGACTTGCTCCAGACCTTAGGCCTCTGTGTCTTCCAGTGCTAGGACCACAGGCATACAAGTAACCATGTATTCCCAAAAAGAGTGGATGAAATGTAGTTACATAATTAGGGTAGAACAGTTGCATTTTAAGCAGAACTTAAGTTGTAGTAGTTACTAAATTATTTTCTAAATGGTATAGTATACTCCTGTAACTGTCAGAATATTTTAAATATATTCTTGACTAATACAGTACAGAACAGTTCTGAACATTGTCAGTAGAAGAACTTTTATTTTTTGTTTTTCTAAGTTTTTGCTCTTTTTGATTTTTCTCCTCTTCCCTTTCTTTGTTTTTACTTTTTAACAGACAGGGTCTTATTTGGTATAAGCTGGCCTGTGAACATTTGTTCTGTAGGTTGGGCTGGCCTTGAACTTGCAAAACTCCTGCTTTAGCCTCTGAGAATTATAGGCAAGTACCACTATGTCTGGCTCTAAAGAAACTTTTAAAACAGAAAATTGCATTTTTGCAGATTAGATTCTTAGGAAAGTCTAACATATTAAATAAAAGGAATTTTATTCTGTACTTATTTTATAGTATGGATTTATAAAATTTACTTGTCATAACTGTATAGAAACATTGAAATGAGATCACATGGGACCTTTGGAACATTGTACTAATGTAAAATGAGATTGCATAGGACCTTTGGAATTCGTATTACTGTCCAGATCCAGATCTAGAGCACCCACTTGTAGAGCCCAGCCTCTAATGAACTATGGGATTCTTGAATGCATCTACTTTTTTTTCTTAAAGGTCTAGACTAGAACATTAGATCTACTACTTAATAGTTGAAAATTACTGCCCTGTCACAAACTTAAATTTATACAAATAAAGAGATAGTTTTTATAATTTAATTTCAAGTAAAATGATGACTGATCATAATTTGAATAATTTATATAAATCATCTGGGCATGTGCATTTGCCCCAAAAACAAACAAGAAACTGGCATGTGTGAGAGAGTTCCTTTTCATGAGGTCATGCTCAGAAGCAGGCTCTGGCCCCTGCCATGCTTCTTTTCATATAGGGTAATTCAATGTCTTGGTGGAAGGATGGAGGGAGGGAGATTGTAGTATTTAAATATGTAGGTTTGAATAAAATTACATTTGATAGCCACTTGGTCTTTAATATGGAGGAAAACTGATCAGCTTGGAATTATTGAGCAGTTTATGTTGGCATTCACGGTTTTTGGCTTCTGTTGCTGAGTGTAGAATTTACTTTCCTACTTATCAGTTATGCATTTGGGGAAATTCTAAACTCTGTGGTTACTTAGCCTGTTAGTGCCAATTCTTTCATTGCTATTTTCCATTTCAGTTTATAAGGATAAACTATGTTAGGATTCTATTCTAGCCTCTAAAGCCACGCCCTGCCTTGAGTTCCCAGTGTTAACCCCATTTAATAAGAATTCCCACCGCCCCGTACTCACTCTCTGCTGCTTCTTTCCTCCTAGGAACATGTGTTCTCTCTCTCTCTCTCTCCCTTTTCCTCTCTCCATCTCCCTCCCTCTCTTTCCCCGTCCCTCCTTCCCTTCCTCCCCTCCTCTCTGTTATTATAACAATAAAGTCCTTCTATACAGAAACAGCCTAAGTGTCTCCTGCCTGCCACCTCCTCTCACCTCTCTCTCATCCACCATCCCTCCTCCACAGGGCATGAGGCCTCTCTATTCATAGGCGTTTGCCTGCTAATGAGTAAAGTGTTGTCTATCATGCCAGATCAAACACATGATCCCAGCAAACTAGAACTTGAATTATTTTGGGTTGGTGGCAGTTTAGTTTTCAAATCTTCTGCCATGAATTACAGGTTAGACGATATGTTGGATAATTGGGGGCATGATATATATTCTGGGATCTAAATTCTTTTTTTTCTTTGTGTGTAGTCCTTGCTGTTTTGGAACTTGCTCTGTAAACCAGGCTGGCCTCAACTCACAGAGATCCCCTGCTTCTGCCTCAGAAGTGCTGGGATTAAAGGTGTGTGCCAACACCACCTGGCTGGGAACTGAATTCTTAAGGCCCTATAGTGTTCAGTTTACTCCTTTTCATAAACTATTTAAAAAAAAATTAGTGTAAGGTGAAAAGGAAATATTGAGATTGTGAAAGTCCATTGGCGCAAGAGTCCACACACAAATAGGAAATCCCCTACCTGATACTAACTGGCTCATTCCATTTCTTGAGTGTATTACTCCTCAAATGTCACATACTTTGCTATGAGTGACTAAATCAGAGGACCTTAGGAAAGGATGGGGAATTTCTTATATAATCAGTGCTGCCATATATTCAGAAGTAAAACCTAAATTGAATATTACTACAGAATTGGAAGTGTAGGATGCTTCAGCTGTAGTCTGGCCGAATCTTCCAAATATATTGCAAGAAAAATAACTCTTCAAGAGACAACTTCAATTCAGGGCCAAGTGTTTTCTTTGCTTCAGGTGCAAATGAGGGCCTTAGGAACAGTTCCCTTTCAGTGGGCACAAACTAACTGCTCTTAGGCTCATTTTTATCCTTGAATTACTGCCCATTTTTCTAGTTAACATCTATCATCAAATTTTATTAAAAATCTATGTTTTGTCTCTTAAATGTTAGATGAGGCAGTGGTGTATGTCTTTCTTCCCAGTAATATACTCTGAGTGACAGGTCTCTTAGACAGTCCATTTTCTTCAGTTTTTGCTTCTCCCAAGCAGCACCCTCAATTCTTATTGTACTCATTAATGGGAGTGTTGACAGCCTTAAATATCTAGAATACAGTTTCTAACCCAGAAGAAAATAAACATAAATAAAATCTACTCTACCTAATCTAGACCTAACATATGTAAAGGAAGTGCATTCTTTACAAGATGTACCTTTGATAGCATTTTGTTTCTGATTAAAAATTTGGGGGGGGTTATTTTTATGTCTATGGGTGTTTTTGCCTGGCTGTATGTCTGTATACCATATGTGTGCAGTGCTCACACATGCCAGAAGAGGATATTGTTTCCCCCAGACCTGGAGTTAATGATGGCTGTTAGCTGCCAAGTGGGTGCTGGGAATTGAACCTGGGTCCTCTGGAAGAGCCATCTCTCCAATCTCTGTCCTATCTTTTCCCCCCACTGTTAGAGTACTATGGAGCCTAATAGAAAGATTCAGTGACATCAGTCTGATAGTCAAAGTGAGATTAGAATACTTAACTAGAAATGTGTAAAGGGACCTTGAAGTTTTCTTCTATTAATAGTATCACTGTTAACAGACATCATTGCCCTCAACCACTCTTGATGGTGGTATAGTTTAGTTCATATATTTGAATTTTTAGCCACCAGGGAGTTGAACTATTTGAGAGGATTATTCAGTGTCATCTCGTTGGAGAAAGTGGATAGCCTTGAGGTTTCCAATCCCATCCATACCTAGCCTAGTGTCTGTGTCTTTGCCTGTGAATAAGGATGCAGCTCTCAGCCACTCCTCTAGCACCATGATTGCCATGCCTGCTGTTATGTTTTTCACCATGATGCTAATGGACTAAACCTCTGAAAGTCTAAGCAAGCCCCAATTGAATGGTTTTTGTTTTTTTCCCTAAGAGTTGCTTTTGCTTTGACCATTGTGTCTCTTCACAACAATAGAACAGTGACTAAGACAGGAATTGGTAACTGGGAGCAGGGTATTGTTTTGACAGGCCTGACCACCATGCTACTTGTTGGAGAAATATGGAAGATTTTGGGACTTAGATTAGGAAATCGGTTGAATGCTTTAGGCAGTACTTAATGGGCCATACTAATAGGAGGATGATGGAGGACAGGGGTGCTGAGAGCAGTCCAGGTTCTGATGGCCAACTCCAGAGGTTTCAGAGGGGAAGAATATTAGTAAGTGGCCCAGAGGCATTCTTGTGATATTTTGGCAATGAATGTGGCTGCTTTCTGTCCTGGTCTGAAAAATCTGCCCGAGGCTAAATTGTAGAGTTTTAATAGATTAATGGCCTTCACAGAGGAGATTTCAAGACAGCTTAATATTGATTGGCTTGTGTGATTAGTAGACACTCTAATGCAGATCTATTATGAAATGGATGTAAAGATACAGAATTGATAGTACTGAGGAGAAACAAGGAATTAATGGAGCTAAATCTACTGCTCTCAGAGATAAATAGTAGTAAGAGTTTTTTTCTTTGGTCATGATATCTCTTCATAGTAATCGATGGTGGCTGAGATACTTCGAAAGCTGTGTTGTTTCTAACCTCTTGGGTTCTTGGGGCTTTATGACGAATGTGATACTTATTAACAAGCTCTCAGTGCTCAGTCCTATGCTCCCTCCCCCCAGTTTTAAGTGTATGGTTAATTCTGAAGTTGCATTGTTTTTGCTGACATTTCATTTGCTGGAGTGGAATGGGTTAAATGGACTGATCTTGAGAGGACAATGCAGCTGTCTCAGAATTTATCTTTTTTTTTTTTTTTTCAGTGATTTTTCTCTCCCAGGTAACATTTACAATTATCTACATATCAGGAGGCCACCATTCACTGATTGTACAGTAATAACTTTTTTGTTCATAAGTCTCATTATGTAAACAGTAACTTGTTTAAAATAACATTAAATTTACATGGGCTCAGAAGATGGCTCAGTGGTTAAGAGTGCTTTTAGTTCTTGGAGAGGACTAAGTTCAGTTCCCAGGATCTACTTGGTGTGGCTTACAACTGCTCAGCATCAGTTCCAGAGATCTGAGGCCTCAGGCCTCTGAAGGGGTGAGGGTGGGGGTGGTGGGGTGGGATGTCTAGCATTTACATGGACATTCTATATACAAACAAACATACATATAGGTAATTTAAAATACTAAAAATAAATCTAAAAATAATAACATTTTGAGATAATCCCATAGCATTTTAAGTACTTTTTAGTTTATTATTTTGAATGTGGTACTAGTTTGTGGATTTGACTATAATTTAGGTAATCTCTACTTTTAATGTAAATGGGGATAAAAAGTGGAGTTTGTATCAGTAAGTCATAAAGAAGTTAAAAACAATTTAAACAAAGGCATCCAGATCTGTAGGTTGGGACTTGATACTTGCCCATGAGGACTTGGCTAATTGAAATGATATATATCAGTGACATAATTTTCACAGGACTGTGACACTGACACTTATAACTTAATGCGTCCTTGTTTTGATAGGAAGAACATGCTTTAGTCATGTTAGTTGGCATTAGTAAATATGTTTAATTGTTTGACGATCGTAATAATGGTTCCTGAGAATGTGCATCTTATTTAGTGAATTGTCAGTGTTTCTAAGAGCAAGTTTGCTTAAGGAAATTTAGATTTACTCATGTATTAGACTGAAGATATCTTGTATTTAATGAGTTATAATTTATGGTTTTAATGATTGTAAAATTAGGAGATACTAAATTTTGTTAATATGTAAAACAAGTAAGCTGAGAATTTAAAAAAAAACTTTGGGAATTAAATTTTTATATGGCAGGAGTTGAACTTCAGTTACCTAAAAGAAGTTGCCTTTGTTTCGTTCTTGGATTGAATGAAACAATAAATAAATAAATAAATAAATAAATAAATAAATTGATTGATTGATTGATTGATAAAATAATTGAATTATTTTAGTGGCTAGTTAGCTAGTTGTCTTCTAGAACCAGTCAGTGGTGCCTGGTGGAGAATGATTGGGAGAGTTTCCTCACCAGTACTCTGTTTTAGTTTGCTCTTGAAGAAGGAGCTGCTTTATGTAAACTGTTGTTACTGGCGCCAGCTAGCTGGAACTGCAGTCTGGCTGCACAGTGGCAGCAGGTAAGATGTGTCCTAGACTTCCTCTTTGGAATGGATTCTGCCATTGGGTTGATGGAACAGAGTTGAAGCATTGATGTCACAGTAATGACACCTCCAGAGCTGACAGTGAGCATGGGTAGAGAGCAGCTGTGAGCTTTTTGACCTGTAAGCTACTGCTCCATGGATGGCTGATAGATACCTTAAGGGCCTGCAGTTGCTGCAGACCCACAGTTGGTTGACAGCATGGAAAAGCAGCACAAAGAATTTGGTTGGATTCTAGACATTTTCACTAGAAACAGCCATTTTGAAGTGTTTTGTGAGCATCACTGATATATTGAATGACAAATTTTAGCTTTGTGGTTAATGGGATGTTTGCATTAACAGATTTGAAAGGAATTATATGTAGCCAACTATTGTATTGCAGTCTTTTTTTTTTTTTTTTTTTTTAAATGAGTTTGAATCAAATACATTTAGACTCAAGGCTGACCTAGAAGTCTCATTAGATTTTAAGGTTTACACTGGCTTAAATGAAGAGGAAATCTTTTTACAATATCAAGCTGCTCTCAGGTAAGAGATTCAGGTCCCTTTTCTGTGCCACCTCCCTACTTGGTGTGTCTCTTTGCCTTTAGGCAGATTTTTCTTGTTTTCAGTTCTAGTAATAATGGGATTGATAGATTACTAATGTTACTACTCAGGAGGTTTTTGAGAAACATCTGGATTTGTTCTTTTAAAGAGATGTCATTTCCATCCTTACAGAATTCCTTCACATTTGAATTGAAATGAGCTAATAATATATTCCCATTACTCATGTATATAATATATTCATACTACATATGCAGCAGTTTTAGATCTTTATTATAGCCAGTTACCATGTTCTCAGTTAAACCAACACCACCTGGTATATGAAGAGAAAGGACATTCTCTTACCTTAATTCACTGTAAAGTTTTAGTGTACATTTAACAGAGTTCAGCATTGTAAATCAGACCGCTTATGCATTCACATTTGACTTACTGATGTATTAAACAATAGGTGTTTATACAATGATAACAGGATCAGGTTTTTCATTTGATATCTGTAATTTTATTTTCAAACATTTTAGTTTATCACAACTTTAACATGTGTTAATTAGGAATTTCAGTACATCTAACACTATTTCAAGTTGGCTAGTGGTACACAGGCACTGTTACTCTTGTATACCTGATATACTACATCCCACTGAAATAAAAATAAATATGTATAATAAAGGCTTTCTATAATTACTATAATGAGAGAAAGATCAGTGAAGAAATAGACATATGTGTGTTTACTAATGTTGTAGCCAGAGATTTGCTATTTCTGATTGATGTCATTATGCTTAGGGAATAGGGAAAGAAGGGTCAAGTGCAAAGTAGTGCTGTCAGCTAAGGGCAATAGAGGGGAAAATGCTACAGTATGCCAGTCTCTTCTTGGTCTTCCTTTCTAGGAAACTCTAGGCTTTCTCTGCGGCTTCAGAATGTTATTAGGTGGGGTTTCCAGTTCTCTAGCTTCTGAAAGGTCATTGTTACTGTATGGTTATGTGTGTAAAGAACTAGCTACAATAGAGAATAGCCATGGTTCACACTGTTAACTATTACCTTTTGACAGTTTTGCTCATTAATATTGTTTCAATGTATGTTTTGGTAAAGTACAGAAATTCTTTTTTATATATCTTGTAACTCAATCACTGATTAAAATGATAATAGAAAACAATTTTTACTAATTTTGAGGCTAGCTGGGAAGAAGGTCCTAATTTTATTGGTGTGGGGGACAAAGATACCTGAAACATTTAGTAAATATTCCCATGTATTTTGAGCCATTATATTTTAGGAAAATGTTAGACTAAGAAGGTAGTTAATTGTTTAGTATTTATATAGAGAGTTACTGAACTCAAGAGTTCTAAGCTAGCCTGGATGACAGAATGAGTCCTAAGCTAGCCTGGGCTACAGAGTGTGACCTTGAATGGAAGAAAAAGCCTCTTCCCCCAAAAAAACCCCACACAAACAACAACAAAAAACAAGCAAAATTTGGGATGACAAAAGTATGAATTTTAGTTGTTTCCCCTTAGACAATAAAATTATTTGGTACACTGTAAGATCTTGGAAACGAGTCTAGCCACGCTGGAGTCCTTGGAACTTCCATGTCTGCACAGGAAGTTTTTCCTCTTGCTTCTGCATCTGCATTCTAATGGCTGACAGGGTTAGAAAGCAGTTCCACTTCAGTCCCCTCTTGTTAGGCAGGGCACAGATTAATGCTTTTTGAAGCAAAGTTGGTGTTTGCCATATCTCTGTCCCATGTCTGTATATTCCTGAAGCCATTAAAATCCCTTGTATTTCCTAAGCTAGATGGTTTTTATATTCCACAACTGTTTCTCAAACAACATGCTATTCTAGATCATTCTTTAGGATGAGCATCCTGATTTTTATTTCATAGGCATTAAAAGACTGTCTCTGATGTTCAGAAAAAACTACTACCCTAAAAATGTACCTTTTTCTTCTTGATTTTCTATTTTTGTTCTGTGTAGTGGGATTATGCTGGTAATGTAAATATTTATTCTGCCTATGGGTTTAATAAAAGCTGATTGGTCAAAGGCAAACAGGAAGTGTGGACAGGGCTACCAGGCTAAGAAAACTTGGAAATATCTCAGAGCAGAGACAGAAACCAGACAGATGCCAGGCAGAGCCACGAGAAAGAGCTGCCACAGACGCCGCAGCAGATGCAGGGGAAAGAAGCTGAAATGCTGCTTTGAGCGAAGGTACTGAGCTGCATGGCTCAACAAGATGGGTTGAGTTCAGATGAATGAGCTAGCAAGTTATATACCTGGGCCCTAGATCAATTCAGCATAAAAATAATATATGCCTGTGTGTGATTATTTGAGGCACAGCGAGGCTGAGAGTGAGACTGAAAGTCTGGGTCAGAACGATTTACAACAAATGGCTGCCTAATGTGCGTGATAAACACCCACATAAAACTTCAGAAAAATCTAAAAAGGGTTCTAGATCACAGAATCAGAGCCAAAAACAGTTTCTGAGTTGTGTGTCTCACATGAGCCATGGTACAGAGACGGCCTGGTGAGGTGTGCAGACTTGAATTTCAAAATGGCAGGTCTGCAGCAGGCAGCTTAAACCAAGCCTGTTTCCCAAAGCCTCACAAATGACTTGGTATAAGAAACAAGCTGCTTATGATGAATTTAAGGTTTCTGTTCTCACAGGCTAAAACGGAACAGAGTCAAAGATTGGTCCTTAGTATTAGCAGCGTTTTCTTGGATAAGCCCTGTTTGCTGGAGACAAACAGAAGCATGGCTTTTGAAAGAAAGGCTTTCTGGTTACTTAAAAGACTTGTGAGTCTTTTAAGAGGCTTTGCTGCCAAATACTTAAATGAAATTAATGAGTAGCAGATGGCAGTGCTTTACTTGGTGGCTATATGAACCCTAAAATTCCCCAGAGTGGTTATTGTGGGTCCTAACCATACCTCACTAAAAAGCTAAACTTCTGATAGACTAGATCTAGACTGGCTGATAGAGCTGGGTGAAGCCAGACAGCCACCCTAGTGACACTTTTAATCCTTAGCCACACTTTAGCAGGTTAAGGGTGTGGTCAGAAACAGAAAGAGAGTAAACTTTTGTAGAGGATTAAAGGTGTGGACAGAACAGAAAGTAATAAAGGGAGCTGGGTGAAGTCACCCACACTAGTGAAGCCTTCAATCCTTAAGCCAAACCTTGGCAGATTAAAGGTGTGTAGAAACAGAAAGAAATAGAAGGGTAGGTGGGTCAGCCCCCCAGTCTAGCAAAGGTGTGGTCAAAAACAGAAAAGATAAGAGATACACAGTATAGACAGACTTTTGAAACAAAACAAAACAAAAACAAAACATGTAAATGGTTTAGGGTATGTTTAAAGTATACTTAAGCTTAAGAGAGAAAATAAACAAAAGAAAAATAATAGAAAAAAATCCTTAAAATAAAAAAGAGCACAAAGAAATAGTAATAAGCCACGTAAAATATGGAAAATGCAAAGAATGTCTGGATACTGTATATTATTGTCTTGTCTTTTAAGTTTTTTGATTATAAAGGAAATAGTAAAAGCTACTAAAAGCCATTTGAATATAAGTACTGTTGCATTAATCCAACCTATATATTTGGTAAATGAGTTGACATTAACACTGAAATCCAAAGATATGATGCTTTGGAGTAGAGGTTTCTTTTTTATTTCTACAGAAAACGAGTTAAAGAGAATAAAGTTTGATCAAGGAAGACCCCCTGAAAAGTCTCCAGTGGAAATGGATGTCCCAAATGATTCAAAATTTCAGAGCACCTCTGTTGCAGTTTCCTCTGAGTTCTGCATTTGAAACTACTTCAAGGAGACTGGCTGAGATGACCCAGTCTTATAGACTACTCCACTAAAGACTTATCCATAATCCTAAATTTTTCTTTGGATCCCCATGGGATTGTCAGTTCCCCCATTCAGCAGGAAGTAGCCTAGAAAACTACGCCAACATTTCCAAAAAATAGATTATGAGTGTTTGTGTTTGTTTACAGTATTGGGTATAATTTCTTATAGATAATAGGATAAAAAAGATACTAGATTTTGGGTTCTTATTTTAAAATAGAAAAAGGGGAAATGTAGTGGGATTATGCTGATAATATAGATATTTATCCTAGCTATGGGTTTAATAAAAGCTGATTGGCCAAAGACAAACAGGAAGTGTGGACAGGGCTACCAGGCTAAGAAAAGTTGGGAATATCTCAGCGCAGAGACAGACACTAGGCAGAGCCACCAGAGAGAGCCGCCACAGACATGATTAGGAGCCGTAGCAGATGTGGGGGAAAGAAGCTGAAATGCTGCTCTGAGCAAAGGTACTGAATTGCATGGCTGAACAAGATTGATTGAGTTCAGATGAAGGAGCTAGCAAATTATATGCCTGGGCCCTAGGTCAATCAGTGTAAAAATAATATAATCTTGCGTGTGATTATTTGAGGCTAAGCGGGGAAGAGAGTGGGCCTGAACCCTTGGTCCAGGCCCAGAAAGTCCATTAAAAACCTTTTACAACAGTTCTGTGGTCCAAATTTGGTTTTGGCAGCCATTTTGTGCTATTGAAGATTTTAAGTTTGTTTGCTTGTTTGTTTATTTAGATTTTTGAGACAGGGTTTCTCTATGTAGCCTTGGCTGTCCTGGGACTCCCTCTGTAAATTAGGCTGGCCTCCAATTTACAGAGATTTGCCTGCCTCTGCCTCCCAAATGCTGGAATTAAAGGCATGTGCCACCACCACCTAGTTGTTGTTTCTTAAAACCTTTAGTTACTTGTGTGAAGGTCCGAGGGTGACTGTTGAGGGTCAATGTTTTCTTTTTACTTATGTGGGTTTAAGGAATTGAACTCAGGTCATGATATTTGACATCAGCAGTCTTTGCTCGCTGAGACATCTTACCAGCCCAGAGTTTATGGTAAATTAAAACAATTCAGTCATTTCTGATTTTAGAAAAATGTTAGACTGAGAAGGTAGTTAATTATGATGATCCATTGATGATCTATAATTTACTTGAATATTTGAGACAAGTAGTTTTTTTAATACTGTGTTTTTCACATTCCTGCTATTTTTATGTTTTCTTTGAATCTTGCTTGCCAGATTTTTCTTCTTTATTTTTTCATCATTTGAGAGCTGTGTTTGGGTTTGTTTCATGGTTACTGCTATTGTTGTGTTGAATCAGCAGTATACCTTTCCGGCTTTATTAGTGGTTTATGCTCAGTACAATTAAATGCTCTGTTTTAAACTAGTGAAATTAAGACTATCACTTTTTTTCCTTTTCTTAAGAAACTGACCTTGTCAACTAGTGATGTAAAGACCATATACTCATTCATTGTTCACTTATTGATTGATAAGACTAGTTTAGTATTACTTAGGATGAATTCTGTTAGTTCTTTGCTGTTACTTTTTTTTTATATATACAAATGCCTCCTTAATCCAAGTTTTTTAAAACTTTATAATCTTCCTCTTATTCTGTTGATATATAGAATTTTATTATGTGTGGGGTTTTTATTTTGTTATTGAATTCATGAAGATTTTATTATCACATGGTGAGGTCACTATATTTGTTGGGTATATTTGTATAAATTTTACATTTTGTCTGTATTGGTACATTATTCTATATATTTTCCTAGCACTCTAGGTTGTCGAAAGAAAGATTCACTATTTTTACTGCATCTGTAGACTTTAGGAAGAAATGTGTATGCCTCTGTCTGTGGGTACACTGTTTCCTCCTGAGCTTCTGGGCTGCTTTGGCTTTGTTCTATTTGACATGCCTGGGAGCAGCTTCTGTTTTCCATGTGAGAGGGAATGGCTTGACTGAGTGCATGACTTGATTTTCACTTCCAATATTTTAAAATATGTTATACATAGCATTTATTAATGTTTCTCTAATTTTGGATCAACATTTGGCTAGCATGTAATTTTTTTATTCCCAAATTTCATATTTTTATATCTCTTAGGTGGAATATCATGGTTTTTTAAAATACCTTTAAAAACTTGAGAGCTCTCTGTGTGTAATTTTCTCCCAAGTGGTGTTTTCTGTCCTGCTAGTTTGTACCTCACTTCTGTGAACTTTGGGATTTAGTTTCAATTCTGAATATTTATATCAAAGATGAATCTGTAGTTATTTCATCTTGTCTGTGAGCTAATATGTTGTTTCCTGCTAATATTGTAGTTTACTTTATCTGATTTTGTTTTTAGATTTTTGCCATTTGGTGCTTGGAAGATATCTTGATGTAATTATTTTAACAAGAATCAGTTTTTTTTCAGTCTTTGCTTAGAAGTAGCCTTCTTATTTCACTATCCTTGCTAACTGCTAATCTAGGCTGTTACCAGGAAAAACACAAACAACCCTTTTCCCTGTAGCCATTCCCCATTTCCAAGTGGTCCTCAAGAATTTGCATTCTATACAATTGGTTTATCTGTTGTTTTACATATAACCTGTTTGGAGTTGTACTCATATCTAATTTGGTTATTCTTAATCATTTATTTGAGAAGCTATGTCCTTGTTTATTTATGTTTTAGACAATTATTCTATTGCAATGTTAAGGTTTTTTAAAAAAATATTTATTTACTTGTATATACAGTATACAGATGAGGGTATCAGGTGTCATTGTAGATGGTTGTGAGCCACCATGTGGTTGCTGGGAATTGAACTCAGGACCTCTGGAAGAACAGTCAGTGCGCTTAACCTCTGAGCCATCTCTCCAGCCCCGCACTGTTAGTTTTAGACAATAATTACTTTGTCATAAGCTTTTGTATTTGATAGGAAAACTTATCTTTAATTTATAATTTTTTGATTTTTATAAAGCACTTTAAAATTTTAAATATTTTAAAATTTCTGTTATGATATGAAAATTACATAGGTGAAGCTTTGACTAGAATTTCTTTTGATAATTTTTTAAAAGGAAGATTGTATTTTTCTACATTGAGTCATGTCTTATAGTTCTAATATTTTCATTTTAAAATTCATGTAAATAATTTTTAGATATCTTTTTCTTGGTGTTTTGAATGGTTGTTTTTCTTACTGTAGATATTTGAGCTCCTCCTGATGGGTTAGGGTTTCTGCAGTAATGAATATAGATAGCATCATATTGTTCCTGCTGGCTCAAGGATGAAGATTTTCTGATTGAAATGATCTTGTTTGCTTAAGGAGTGATCTTGACATTGCTAAGCTTTATTCTTCTTATCAGTGTTAACTTGTATAAATGAATGAATTTTGAAATACTTATTGCTTTCTCAGCTTTATTAAGAAAGGCAGCTGTGGTTTATAATTGTTTTGGGTTGGGTATTACATTTCTTAAGTTTAAATTGTTACAGTGTTAAAATAGAAAGATAACATGGTTTAGTGTGGAAGCGATATCCTTTAATTGTCAGCCAGGCATATAGAAATGAAGAAATTTGAGGGAATGTAGTTGGTTTTGTCTAGTCCTTAAAGATCTGATGTAATCGTAGTCCCATACATTGTTCTCGCGAGGGTGCTCACTGAGGCTAGCGAGCTCTTGCAGTTTCTTTGTTTCCTGGAAGAGGAGCTTCAGAATTGTGTCACCAGAAGACTGTAAGTTTTCAGAAATATCTGAATATGGTGCTAGGTACTTGGCTTGTTGTAGATTTTACTGTATGTCATTGGAAGATTTTTTTCTTCCTTTCTCTATTCTTCCTCCTCATTTCTCCACCTCTTCCTCTTCCCTTTCTGACTCTTTCTGTTCCTCTTTCTTTTTCTTCTTCTCCTACTCCTTGTCTGCTTTTTTAAATTCTGGAGGCTCTAGGCTCAGTTAAATTCTTTAATGTGGCAGACAGCCAGATTTCCAGTAGGCCCAAGCTGAGCATGCTGCTGTTGCTTAGCAACTCCTTGTGAAGTCTTTGTCTCTGGCTGAATTATAAATAGGGTTAGGAGCAGAAGTGCAGTTTAAAATGGGACTGGAAAGACAGTCATACTCTTTTCGAATTCGCAGGTTTAAAGAATTTTTTAAATGTAGCCTTTAGAAATCTGGTTTATAAAAATTAAGCTTATCAGGAAGACAATAAAGGCTTTATAAATAAAGGTCATGTCTATAGTTAAACATGTAAAGTCTTTTTTTAAAAATGTATTTTTATTTGTATGTGCACATTCTCATATGTGTTTGTGTATGATGCATGTGGGTGTTTTTTGAAACTTAGAAAAGGCTTTGAATTTTATAGGGCTGTAGTTACAGCAGTTGTGAGCTGAGAGATGTCGGTGCTGGGAACCAAAGTCAGGTCCTTGCAAGAAACTTCATGGCACCTCTCTAATCCCCAAGCCTGTTCTCTTAAAAGATTAAAAACATCTGCTTTGTAATTGTTTATAAACTGTGTGGGTGTGCATGTGGTCATGGGGGGCATCTGAAGCTGGAGTTCCAAACATTGCTCTGAACGGTATCTCTTAACTGCTGAGCCATCTCTCTGGCCTCCAGAGTCTTTGATAGTTAGGATACTGTAATAAAGACACAAAAGGTAAATTTGGTGGTCATGCATGTAAAAAAAGAGACTCATACTGTATTATGTACCACCTGTATGTTATGTAACACACGTGGATTATATAATCCATTTATAGTACCACTTTGTTTTATACTATATTTTATATGTTTATAGTGTCTTTTAAAAAGTGTTCAGTAGCCAGGCAGTGGTGGTGTACATTCTTAGTGGATCACAGAGTTTGAGGCCAGCCTGGTTTACAGAGTGAGTTCCAGGACAGCCAGGGCTGCAACACAGAGAAACCCTGTCTCAAAAAACAAAACAAATCAAACAAACAACAGCAACAAAAACCCCCAATCCCCCATAATATAGCTAATGGAGTCAGCTATAGTGATGTGTACTTGTTGGCCCTGGACTGGGAGATGGAGTCAGGGAGACCCATGAATTCAAGGACAACCCCCCACACAACCTGTAATGCTCAGCTTATAGGAAACATTTGCTAACAACAAGTACATTATATTCTTATACTTTTTGCTGGGAAATTTTAAGAATGGGAAGGTAATTTTTGTTGTTGCTGTTGCATGTTCACTAGAGATCTTACTATATAAAAGTTTAACTGTTTTGAAGCAGTCTAATAGAGTAGGGAGATGCTTTACAGATAGAGTTGGCTAGAAGAGTTGTGGTAAGATAATTCTAATAGGTCTACAAGGAAGGAGGATTGCCTGGAAAGAGCAGCCAGTGGCACCAGAGACACTTGGGGTTTCTCCCAGAACCTGGATCAGGGTGTTGGCTCTGTGATACTGTTAGACCTCTGTACACAGAGGCTGGCCTAGGACCATCTGGGTCTCAGCTGGCATTTGAGATCAGTGAGGCTTTAGAGGGAAGAGGGGGCTAGAGAGTGGCTTATGATTGGAGCTGTAGGAGCCTTTCGGGGTGGGGGGGATCTTGGTTGCTTCGTTGGATGTTTGAAGGTAACTTGACATGCACTTCCTCATAAATGCTGATTGATATTGTCTGGCTATTTTAAATGAATACTGCTTGAGATTCATGTTTTCTTGAATTGATCAAAGTAAAATTGACCAAGAATAAGTAAAAAAATGTAAGAAACAAGTTTAACTACTCTAAATATAGTGAAAGAAAATAGAAATATTAATATTAAGGCTTGCGTATAAGGTCACATAAATTTTCCCACCAATAGTGCCTTATTAATAAAATTAGATCACAGGTGTAGAAAAAAACCTGACCCTAATCCTAATTAATTAGTTGGAGCTCGCAGGTTAATTAATACTGCTTGCTTTTGTTATGAGGATAATAATGTAGATATTCAAGATTTTGTCTTATTTTAATCCTTGTTATTAAGATATAATGTAGTTAGGTTTTGGATATCCAAAAGATAAGAACATCTAACATTTAGAAGAATTAGCTTTATTTACATTTTGTGTAAACTGTTTAAAATAAGAGTAATTATAAATGAAACTCCATTTTAAAATGTAGTCATTGTGTTATTAGAAGGTGGATTTAACCTTTATTGTCTGTTTACTGAAGCTTTTACTGTTTACAATGGTCCATTTGATACTCTTCACCACAAGAACAAAATCAGAAACAAAAAAGAAAAACATCCAAGACAAGTGCTTGTTTTAACAGGCTTTAGCCAGCCTCTGACTTCAGCAGCTGGAGTTTAAAGTGAAACTCACGTCTTTTCTTTGCTGTTTAGTTTTTCTTACTTTGGCATTTTCTTTCTTCCTATTTTAAAATTGTCTTCACTATTTTCTGTGTTTTTTCATCCCCATAGTAGGGTTCAAACATGCATGCTTAGTGACCCCTCTTTATTCCCTTGCCTTCATATTCTTCTTTCATAGCTGTTATATTGGACTGCAGATTGTCACCTTTAGTAATGAGAATTCTTTCTGAAGTAAATGTGTAATGTACGAAGAACAAGGCACATACATGCTAAGAACCATTAGGTAGCAAGGTCAGAGTGAAGAACTGTGTCTCACATCTGGACAACAGAAGAAATTTTAAACATTGTGGATTTTAACATCTCCATCCTACTAGGAACCAACTCAAAAGTCAGAAATAGAAAATTGCCACAGATTATTTATGTTCAAATATATTTTGTTTGACATGAACAGTAAGATAAAATTTCTCCTCAGTGCTAGTTATAGCTTTATTGAGAAAATCATAATTGTTGCCTAGTGTGTATAAGATATACTCTCATTAGAAGTTAATGCCTAAGAAATTAATATGGAAAACCCTTACGCTATTTAAAAGGTCTGCTTTTATTCAGTTGTTTGTGTTTTAGTGCACAACAAACAGGCTTTTAAAAATAAATAAGTCACAATCTCAAATAATTGCATGAAAAGTACTAGGAAATGAATATTGTTCAGTTACTAAGTTTTTTTTAAAAGCCTACAATTTATTAGAACTGTGGTACAAGTGCTTCATTGTTTTCTTGAAAAAAGGGAAAGCAAATATGTGAGTGCACATACACGTGTACATAAATAAAATAAACAATGGAATGTTACTTGGCAGTGATCCATTTATTTAATGTACCTTTTATTTTTCTGCATCTGGATCTAATAAGGTAAGGTGTCAGATTAATGTTAACTGTTAAAATGCAAGACACTGTCTTCAAGAAAATAAGGTATTTCAGCTAGTAGTTTTTGCTGCTAGGTTCACATCTGTTCTAGGAGTTATACTTGCATATCGTTTCTATTTTTAGGCTGTTGCCAGGTGGAGTTAAATTTTCTGCTCTTATGGTTGCCCAAGTTCTAATTTCCTGATTGGTTACAAGGCCCTGCTTTCATTAGCCAACCACAGTGACTATGCAAATTGTATTTCAGTTTCTGTTTCTGTCAAAGAACTAATAGGATGGCTGCAAGGGGCTCCTTTGGGGTATGTTTGTTATTTCAAAGAGGATTTTCATCATTATGTAGTGATAAGTGTAGATTTCTCTTAAAGGGGTATTTTCCTTTTGAAATAGGAAATCACACTGTTCATACAAGATTCTTTAAGGCTGAAAACGCCTCTGTCAGATTTGATTCTGATGGTGTTCTCCTTTGATGGTTAGTCATTGTGTAAGTGGTACATTTTATTACCTATGTGTAACTGTGAGCATCCTAGCTTAGTAGCTGCTGGAATGTTCTAGATTACTGCCTTTGTTTTCTAAGAGAACAAATTGTTTATTTAATAATTATTATAGGTGTCAGTTTTATGTATGTAGTGCTTTCTTTAATCAGTATTATAAATCCCAAACTCATATAGTATGTGTTCATTAAGGACATTCCAATTTTTCATTATTTTGTGAATGACTTCAGAAGCATATCACAGCATTGACATATCTAAGATATTTTCTAATGTCAGCATTTTGGTATTATAAAATCTGTTTTATACTAAAAAAATCTTATACTAGAGATACACTATATGCTAAAGTGCTTCATTAAATAATATAAATGTAAATATTAGAAATGAATAATGTTTATTTTAAAAATTATGCCTTTAAAATAGTGGCAGAATACTTGTGAATGCTAGTAAGATGTGATAGAGCCACAGTAAATGCATCTCATGAAACTTGCCAGGTTAAGATAACCTGTAAGGTTTTGATTAGGCTCAAAGATCGTTTGTTTAATTTCAGACTTTGTGGTTATCTTGGTGAAAAACAGTTTAATTGCATTTTTCATGAGTAAAAGACTGTTTGTTAGACTTTCATCCCCAATGCTGCTCGTTTTGTGCTTTTATAGTGTGTTTAATGCAAAGCATTATTGTCTTTTGGGATAAACATGTTACAGAATTTTGTCTTATTTAGGATAAGGAAAAGAAGGAACGGGCTTATTTGAGTATGTAAAGATTGGTACTATTTTACATGTACTACCTTTCTCAAAAGCAAAAATCATAGCAAATTCTTAATCACCTGGAAATTTGAACTCCCTAAAATAAAATGTGAACTAACACTATTTCTTTGTAGTTTTTTTTAAAAATATTTATTGTATGTATATGTGTGTTTTGCCTACATATTATATCTGTGTACCCCATGTGTGCTTGGTGCCCAGGGAAGCCACAAGAGGGTGTTGGATTCCCCTGGAGTTACAGAAAATTGTGAATCAGCACAGTGGTAGGTGCTGGGAATTGAACCTGGGTCCTTTGGAAGAGCAACCAATGTTCTTAGCCACTGAGCCATATTTCCAGCACTGTTTTTTGTTTTGTTTTGTTTTGTTTTAATAAATAAAAGGGATTAGGCTAAAGCTACAGAAAACTGATGGATCTTAAACAAAAGGACAAGACACCATCTTGTTTTTAAGATAAAAATGTTAATATAGGATTTAATATATTCTAACTTGGATTTGGTAAGGTCAAAGTGATGAATCATTGTATTGTCTGGTGTGACTAATGGGCAGTCAACAGTGAGAAGGGTTGTTAGTATTTATTGTATAACACTGATTTTCTTTATGGTCCTGTTTGCATTAATAAATATTCCTGTTTGCATTAATAAATATTGCAAGTTCTCAAGCAGTGTAAAATTCAGTGCTCTCAACTGAGAAATGAAGATTTGTTTGGTTTATATTACATATTTATTTATTTATTTATTATTTATTTATTTGGTGTGTGATTGTGGGTCCATATGTGCCTTGCCAATAGAGATCAGAGGGCAATTTGTGGGAATCATTTTTTCCACTCTGGGTCCCAGGGGCCCAATTGAGGTCATCAAGATCAGTGGCAAGCACCTTCCCTACTTTGATGTTCACTGTTTTGGTATTTTGCTTTGAGACATCTGTTTTTGTAGCCTTAGTTCTCTTGGAACTCTACATAGCCCAGGCTGTCCTGGAACTCACCAATTCCCATCTCCTGAGTGCAGGGATTAAAGGCGTGGTCTGACTTGGTTGGTTTTGGTTTTTAGAGAAAGTGTCTCTGCATCTTGTGCCTCTGCTGTGATTACAAGCTTAAGTCATTACATCTAGTACAGAAATGAGCTGTTCTTCTAAGAGATTAGGAAAGTGTGACTAAGGTGAGCAGACTCTTAACTGGCAAATTGGTTTAGAATTCGTGGGGCATGAGTAAAAATGATGTCTAGGAGCCAGTAGTCAGACATGTTGACTTGATTTTGTTAAGCTATCTAAGGGAAAAATTGAAGAATACTTTACAGAGGCTGGGGCGATGGCTCAGTGGTTAAGAGCACTTGTTGCTCTTGCAGGGGTCTGACGCCCTCTTCTGGCCTCTGACAGCACCGGTACACTTGTAGCAAATATAGGCACAGACACATACATAAACATAAATATGAAAGTAAATCCTAAAAAAATTGAGTGATTTTTCAGCATCTCATTATTTGGAAAGTTATTAATTATGTTATTAACAGCCTGGGCATGATTGGATTGAAGTGTTCCTCACAGATGAGTGCTGCATTTGCTTCATGTTCTAAGTTTTTGTGTGATTTTTATTTTTATGTATCCTTTATTAAATAATATTAGTTTGAATTATAATTTTATATGTGGTTTGAATTAGTAATTTATAACTGTTTTTAGAAGACAATGTGCTGTCTAGACCCCACTTTATAAATAAAGTGGGGGAAAAACATGCAAACGAAAAACAAGCAACATTGCAGATACCTGTTTTTCCAGTAAAGCATTTGAGGTTATAGGTGCAATAGGTTTCAATTTTATTGTTTCCCTTGACGTTCACAGTGTCTGTAATTCTTAGACACTTGGCCATGTCTGCTTCTGTTGTTGCTGGGTAAGGTTTGGGATACTTTTCGCTGATTGGCTTTAGTAGCTAAGGCTTTGAGCCAATCAGAGAGTGAATTTCAGTTCCCTCACAGGACTGAAGCACTGAAGCAGCTGTTGATTTATTTCTCTTGTGGGGAGATTATAGAAACTAAAATTATGGCTGCAGCAAGCTTTCTCTTGGGTATGTTTGAAAAATTGCAAGGTTCAACTGTAAGGAAGGAGGAAAATGATGATTAGTTTAAAATTTTGTTGACTAGGAAAAGCTAGTAGATAGTGATTTTTTTTGGGGGGGGGAACTGATCACAGGTATTCTGCTTTTCTAAAAATATTTAATAAAAACCCTGTAGATGCAAACATTTTATTGCTTCAAAAGCAGAGCTTATATGGTCTTTTGGTAACTACTGTGAAAGGCAGTTAATTGTGCTTATTGTAGTAATTCTATTTCTACCACCTAAATCACCAAGAATAATACATTTTGGTTTTGTTCTGTCAGTTAAGCGAGTCAGTTCTGTAGTAGACAGCACAGGCACCTGTCACCATGCCCATGGTCCAGAGTGTGTATATTGGGAGTGAGGCTTGGAAATGGGTAGTGGTAATGATAGGTAAGATGATATTATGCGAAGTCATCCTAATCATTGAATTTATTATTTTGATGGGTTTTATTTATAAATGTTTTATAAAAACAAAAACTATTAATCTTTTAAAAGAAAATATATTTGAATTTTATAGGTTGTAACTCACTGTGTAGAAAGGATATTTTTCTGTATTGTTCCTGTTTAGCTGCTTCCTCAGATTGGAAGTTATATTTTAGAAACATTTATGGTCATTGACTAGAGGAAGATAAAGTACCATAAAAGATGTAAATCTTATTCACTTATTTAGTCCTCACCGGGGATTTAAGATACAAAATCTGTGTTCTGGATTATGATTTCAGACAAAGAACCACACTGCAGTGTTTTAGATCAGGTTTTGTTAGCTATGTTCCTCTGGCCTTATTGTCTGTCTCCTGTTGCTGGGCAGGAATCAGAATGCTGGCTGCTGATTGGCTGAGTTTGTATGTCTCTCAACAGCCATTTAAATTCTTGAGTTTCTCAACAGGAAGATTATAAGCTAAGATAAAACAGCTTCCCTTTGTTTCGTGGCTGTGATTTTTTTTTTTCCAGAAAGTGAAAGAAGTGGGTGGAGGGGAGTGGAACACAGAAAACAGTGTTTTTATTTAAAGAAGAAGCTTATTGTTTTCCTTAAAAAATGTATCAGAAAATTAAAAAAAAAAATCTAAGCCACAGAGACATATTTCAGGTACTACACATTTCTCTGGTTATTTTTATATAAATTTCTGTAGAAAAATGTTAATGACATTTTTCCAGAGTTCTTAGATCCAACTATGTAAAGTAAGAGCTTAAAATTCTAATTTTAAACTCTAATTTTTCATTTAAAAAAAGTACTTCCAGGAGAAACGAATTCATCACATCATGTAGTTGTTTCTAGATATGGCAGACACTTTGTGCTATAAAATAGAAATGATTTTTCTGTAAGTGAGTTGCTGTTGTGTGACTGTTCTGTGTCTATTGTGTCTGCCATAAAAAAGAACATTTCTTTTACAGAATATGTCCAGATGACATAACACAGCCATGGAGACTTGTTTGCTGGCAACAAGCCCGTCTCTCATGTATAGTTTTTTTTACTGAGCTTTGCTTATGCAAGATAGGTTTCTCAAATCAGACTGCTGTGATTGGTTTGCACAGATATGGCTGAACTAGTTTGAACTGGTTGTTCATGCTACTACTTATTGCTTTGTTTTTTGTTGCTTAGAACTGTACAAGTCCTGTAAATTGCTGTAGTATGCTTCCTTGTGGGTATAAAATGTAGTTAACTATTATCTTCTAGCACTGTTTTTGGGTATTATTAGTGAAGTTAGTGGCTTTTTTGCTAAAATCAGTTTTGATTTGAATTATATTTTTTTAATATTTATTTTTATTTTATGTGAATTGGTGTTTTGCCTGCATGTATAACTGTGTAAGGGTGTCAGATCTTGGAATTACAGACAGTTGTTAGCTGCCGTGTGGATGCTGGGAATTGAACTCAGGTCCTCCAGAACAGTCAGTGCTCTTAACCGCTGAGCCATCTCTCCAGCCCTTGAATTATATTTATTTTTATTAAATATTACTTAGAAACAGTTTAATTTTGATTGTTATTTACACTGGATTTTTAAATATTCTCTCTCTCTCTCTCTCTCTCTCTCACACACACACACACACACATACATACATACATACATACATACATACACACACATGCACAATCAGTGTTTTTTAATTTGTCTCAGACTCTGAAAGTTATGCCTATATACCTAGAGGATATAGCCTAACAGGATAATAATGTTGAGCACTTGGTGCATTCTAAATGCCTCTTTCTAAAGAGCTGACTCTGTAACTCATGTTGGCCTCAGCCTCTAAGGTGCTAGGAGATTACCATTGCACTCCAATTTGCCTGGCTCGATACTACCTAACTAACTAATTAATTAGTTAATGTTATTAATTAGTCCCATCATTTAATTTTCAGCAAAGCCTGTATGATAGCTACACTTCCTTTTAAGTGAAGAGATTGAGGTGTTGGGCACCTGCCTCACATTCAATTTACTATCTGGAGAAGTGGGGTTCACAGACTCAGCAGACTTCATTTTTTATTTGCATTAAGAAAAACTATGATATTTTTTCTTTTTTAAATGCTTAGTTTTAATGTAAATAATGATATCTTGGTTATGCATAGAACATCTGAAAATGGATATCTCAAAGTCTAAAGGGATGGCACTTCAGTATTTGAACATTTAAAGGCTAAGCAAACTACATTTACTATGTTTATAGTCAGCAAGGTGAGCAGCAAGCTTGTGTTGTCTGAGATAGGGTTCATTGGCAGAGCGCTGACTATTGTGCAGGGGAAAGCCTTGGGTTCTAGCTCCTGCACCAAGATATAGGCCAAAAATTTTATATCTTCTATGCAGAAAATATATAGATAACAAGACTTTAAAGTGGATGAGGAAGGAAAAACTGTTTAGATACTAGACTCTTAAAATAGCACCAGTGGTGATTTTGTTTTAAGATTTCTCTATAGTTGGAAGATTTTTCTAAAGAATTCTTTAATTTGAATAAAACTAAGAAATGTTTAAATTATTGAATTAAATTTAGAGTGGTATTGATCTCTGACAAGTAGGTATGGCTTTTTATTGAAAGATATTTGTTATTAATATGGGTTGACTTATTTCTTGTAGGTAAGATATATTAGTGACACTGCTAAAAACCTGTAGTGTAAATTAAGTGGTTTTGTGGAGTTTAAATAAATAGAACTCATTCTTTATTGGGTGACACTGGGCGATAAGTATCTCAGTAAGTGTGTGTATGTGTACATGTGCACATGTGTACATGTGTTTATTCCACTCTGGTTGATCTTGGTCCCCACTTCCTTGTCTCTCCTCTCCTCTTCCTTCAGTCTTTTCTACAGCTGTTAATGCTCCCCTTGGTGCTGGGGATCATATCCAGGACCTCACATGCCAAGCAGAAATGTTTGTGTTTACATAAAAATGGTGATATGGAATGCCTTTCTCTCTTTTTTAAAAAATCTCATTTTACCATTAAATGTAGCATCTATATCTTGAAAACTTTTATCAGATTTGAGTAAATTTCCTTTTGTTTTTAAATGTCCTGTTTTAAAATTAAAAATTAATATGAGATAATGTTGAATATTGTCTAATATATATTCTGTCTATTGAGGGATCTCCTCACTTATTATTGTGCCTGTATGGTGAATCACACATACCCACAACTCAAATGATTGTCTTAAGTTTATAGTCTAGAAGTTCGTAAGATGTTGGCAAGGCATATATTTCCTTGGGAGGTCTTGAGGAAGGATTTGTCCAGGCTTGTCTCCTAACTTCTAGTTCTTTGGCTTGTGATGGCACAGCTCCTGTGTTAATGTATTTTTTCTGTGCACACTGTTGTCTGAAAGCATTAGTCACTTTGCAATAGAGCCCACCTTAATAACCTTAAACTTCTCTACAGGTTAAGCAGAAACAATGTAGTACCACAGTTTTATTCATTTGAAGGAAAAATCACAAGTTAGGCACCTTTGTGGCCCTGTATAAATCAGGATGACTTAGCTGTGATAAATGTTTGCTTAGCTTTTGGATGTAGGTTTTTGATAATTATCTTCACCTGGTGATTAGTATTACTGTACCTGTTAAAGAAATATACTTCTCCATCATTTATAGATAAAAGAAGAAATAACTATGGAAATAGAAAATCTTTTAACAGAAAATGATAATATAACATAATCAAAATGTGAGAATTGGCTGCAACAGTAGTTTAGCAGTTAAGAGTAGTTGCTGTTCTTGTAGAGGACCTGGGTTTGGTTTCCAGTGCCCATATGGTGGCTCAGAATTGTCTAGGGGATCCAGCACCTGCTTCTGGATTTCTTGCATGCACTGGGATACACTAGATATCCAGGTTATACACACATAAAAATAAATCTTTTAAAAAACATGTACAGATACTCTTAATAATTAATGACTTCCTGGACAAACATTATAAAAGATGAAATTTAGTTGAAAATTTGTGATTAAACTTGAACCTTAAGGAGGAAGATGGGTACGGTGGTTAGTGTCCATTCTCACTTCAGCCCTGGAATTGCCTGAGATGTGGGCTGAGTGCCTTGGATGCGCTGTTGGCTGAGTTATCTTGATTTAATGAGGTAGAAAGACCCACCCATTCCCTGGGCTGGGTCCTGGTCTCATAAAGGAAAAAGTGAGGAGTGCACCAGATTTCATGGTTGCTTGTGATGTGAATGCAATGTGACCAGCCACATTAATCTCCTGCTGCCTTCACCTCCCATCATCATGAACTATAGAACTATGTTTCAAAACAGATTCTTTCTCTCCAAATTGATTTTTGTCAAAGAATATTTTATCACAGAAACCAAAAAAAATAAGTCATCAGATGCAAATTAAAGCCATCCAAAAGTCAGAGATGATGTTAGAGGAGAGATGAGCAAAGGTCCAGAGCAGATGGAACACAGAAGCACTAGCAGGGCTAAGAGTTCACTCTTCAGTAAACAGTGTGTGTGTATAGTTTACCCTTTCCATTTATTGAGACAGATGTAATTATAGCATGATTCATCCACAAAGAAGTACAATTATGGTGATGTGTTATATATTAAATAAAACCTAAAACATTCCAGAGATTATACACAGAAATTACACACAGTCAAAACCTAGGCAGACAACTCAGGAATTTCTTGATCCTTGAGTACAAGGGTAACAGCTGGGTTTCAGTGGCACACACCTTTAATCCCAGCACAGGGAAAGCTGGAGTGGTGATCTACACCCTTAATCCCATAACTCCAGAAACAGAACTTCCTTTGTTTCTGTGAGTTCAAGGCTAGCTATAATAGAGTAGTTCACACCTTTAATTCTAACCTGGATGGGATACAGCCCATGAGAAGGGTATTTAAGGCCTTTAGGAACCCAGCAGAGGAAGAAGTGACCAGGATCGAGGCTGAGGAAGTTACAAGACAGCTAGTGCTTCCTCTCTCTGATATTTCAGCCTTTCCCTGATAGTTGGCTCAGAGTCTCTTTTCATACAATCTGAAATCGTACTACATACAATTAGTGAGTTTTCAGTAGATTCACAGAGTTGTGTAGCCATCACCACAGTGAATATTAGAACATTTTTATTGTTCCATAGAGGAATCCTGTACTCTCCAGCAGTCTTTCCCCACTTTCTCCAAACCTACAAACCAATCTGGAGAAATGCCCTAGTGGTTAAGGACGCTTGCTGTTTGGAAGATTGTGGGGTTTGGTTCCTGGCACCCATTTTTTACATGTGCTTTTTTGTGCCCCTGGAGCATCTCTGGATTTTCTTTCCCCCTTTAATATTGGGTTTCTCTGTGTATCCCTGATTGTCCTGGATTTCGCTCTGTAGACCAGACTGGCCTCGAACCCACAGAGATCTGCCTGCCTCTGCCTCTTGAATGCTAAGATTTAAGGTTATGTTATCATTGCCAGGCTGCTGCTCTGGATTTGTATTTTCTGCTTTGAGAATAAAAACTAGCTCATTCCCCTCTTCATTTTCTTAGCAACTGATGTTTTGGTGTGCATTATGTCATCTTGTTGCTTTGGTCCCTACCAGTTCAGTTCCTCTTTGGGGAGAGGGTGAATAGGCACTGAGAACAGTGGTTCAGACCTTCGGAGCAAGTTGAAACAAGCTCTATTTATTTTGAGGAAGGGGCAAGCTCTATATACTCCCTACGCAGCCAGAGGTAAGGGCTGTGCTTTGCTGGCATCTGCTGCTGTGGTGTGGTCATCAGGACTCTGCCTTTGTTGCTAAGGCCTCAGGCAGACCCCAGGCTGGCTTATGAGTAAGTGCCCACTCAAGGGGCCCTATTGCCTTTGAGGAAGTGCTATGAGTGCTTGCTTTAAGGCACCAGTTGTAACCAGTTTGAACTGGCTGAGGCTAGGCTGGCCTCCAGGCCCTTAGAAGTGTCTAGGTCCTATACATCCCACATAATCTCTCAATTTATGTTGTATAAATCTAGTAAATATGAAAAGACATAACAAGGATTGTTTTCTATTCATCATTGTTTCAGACTTACATGATTAAATTGTTTAGTTTTCAGTAAGCCTGTAACAAAATGACTTGTCCCAATTATTAAAAACATTTTCTTTCTTTTTATTTAAAGATTCAAAATGGCTAGTATAGAAGAACCTCAGAAGAAGGTCTTCAAGGCTCGGAAGACAATGAGAGTGAGTGACCGACAGCAGCTGGAAGCTGTGTACAAAGTCAAAGAAGAGCTGCTCAAAACCGAGGACGTGAAGCTTTGCAATGGGAACCATGAAAATGGAGATTTGGAGCCCACTTCACCTTTGGAAAATACAGATTGCATTCAAGATAGAGAAGAAGTGAATGGTGTTGAAGGGATTTGTTTTGAGCCTGAAGAAAGAAAAACAGAAGTGAAAGAAACCCCTTGTATCCCCAGTGTTACTATAGAAAATAAGCAGGAAGAGGATTCACATAGTGACTCTTTGTCTCATAGTGTAACTTCTGAGTCTGCTTCTAAAGTAGCCACTGAACCAGCCTCTGCTGATCTGACCACAGGGGAGCTGACTACTGGAGTACCAGCCACTGGTGACGCTCCCTGTGAGGAGTCCCCATCTTGTGATCCCACCCTTAGTGATCCCACCTCTGCAGATACTGCTTCTGAAGAACTTGCCTCTGAAGAACCTGCCTCTGGTGTTTCCCCCTCTGGTGAACCACTGTCTGGTGAACCACTGTCTGGTGAACCACTGTCTGGTGAACCACTGTCTGGTGAATCCCTGTCTGGTGAATCCCTGTCTGGTGAACCAGTTTCAGGTGGGCCAGTTTCAGATGAATTGGTTGGTGGTGCAGTGGGATCTTGTGAACTGGCCTCCGGGGAACCCTCTGATGATTGTGCCCCCTCTGGTGATTTGCCTTCTGATGATCTGCCTTCTAGTGATGAATCCTCTGGTGGTCCCGCCTCTAGCAGACTGGCTTCTGGTGAGCTAGCTCCTGGTGAGCTGACTTCGGAATCTGCCACTGATACTTTTAAACCAAGGTCTGTGCCAGGTTGTGAACTGAGTCCTGAAACTGACAAGACAGAGCCGAGTAGCCACAACAATGATGATTGTTCAGACAAAAATGAAAACTTAGACCAAATTCAAAGTAAAGACTCATTTGATGAGGAAGATAAAACTAACAGTAATGTTGGTGAAAAGGAAGAAACTCTAGAGACACATAGTGCAATTATTTGTTCTGATCTACCTCCAGAAGACACGAAGAAGGTAGAGGAAGAGCCTGTTGCTGAGCCTGCCCTCGGAGAAGAGGCCATCTCCAGCAGTATGGAAGTTGACCAAAATGAAAAGGATGAGCAGGGAAGTCCTGTAGAAGTTGTAGAAGCTGTCAATGAAAATGCCACAGAAGACAAGAAGGAGACCGTGTTAGACAACACAGACTCTATGGAGACAGATGAGATCATTCCTATTCTGGAAAAACTTGCACCCGCTGAGGATGAACTCACTTGCTTTTCAAAATCTTCTCTCCTTCCAGTCGAGACAAGTCAAGATTTGGAAGAGAAAATGGAGGGTTCTTTTGGCTCACCATCAAAACAAGAAAGTAGTGAGAATTTGCCAAAAGAAGCCTTTTTGGTACTCTCTGATGAAGAGGATATTTCATGTGGAAAAGATGAGTCTGAAGTTATATCACAAAATAAGACGAACTCTCCAGGTTAGCTGATTAAAGCTTTCATTTGCTTTAATGAGCTATTCACTAGAGTCTGCTCATTTATTGTTGATATCAGTGATCCTTGGATAACATATTTTAGAAATGCGGCTAGATTTGATGACACTAGGGAAGATAGTTTGAGGCCAGCCTACGCTATGTAAGACCCTATCTCTATTAAGACAAGCAGAAAAAAAAAAATTATGTTTACAAAAGTAGAAGAGTTAATGTGTCCTAATACATCTGGAGACAAACTCCATATTGCTGAACAATAAATGATAATTTGTAAATGATTAAAGTCATAGTCTAATGATTCTAGACTAGTATAATTTTTTTCTGGGAAAGTGGAGGAATTCAATCTTACCTTTTTGTCTTACCTACCCACTCACTGGCTTACTTTTCAGCACAGGGTTAATCACCTATAGTCTTGAGCGGCTGTTTGGTCTCTTTCCTCACTTTCAGAAGCTAGACCTTCAGCCACATTTACAAAGCCAGCACCTGTTTCTTCTCTTTGGTTTTTGGCTTAGTTGAATTTGGATTCCCACCTTGCTAGGCCCCATCCAGACTGTCCTCAAATATCACGTGGAGCAGTGGTTCTCACCCTCCTAATGCTGGGCCTTCTTAATACAGCTCCTCATGTGGTGGGGACCCCCTCAACCATAATATTTCATTGCTGCTTCATGAATGTAATTTTGCTACTGCTATGAATCATAATGTATTTTGTGTTGAAAGGTTTCCTTGGGACTAAAGAGATGGATGACTCCATGCTGAATATTCATTTGCTCCTTGTCCTCTGTAAAGGACCAAAGTTGGGATCCCAGCACCCACATGGTAGCTCACAACTATCAGCTTGGAGATTTAATAATAGTTCCTGGCTTTGTAGATGCCTACATGCTTATGCACCTGTGCACTCGCACACTCCCCTGTGTTATCCCCCCTCCCATCTTTCTAAAGGGCAGTTTGCTCAGCCCTAGAATGATGGAACAAAGAGTTATAAAATTTGGACTCTAGTTCCTAGTAAGAATCTAGTAATACTTTTTCTTTGCAGAGTTTTTTCTATGACACAATGTAAACTTCAGCATACACTCTAATCCTTATAATCTGTTCTAAAACTCAGTGCATGTTTTAGATACCATGAATCTGGTAGGCAGACCTGAAAAGTGGTTATTTAGCATAGGAGATATTTGATTGTTTAGAGTTTACATATACGGTAAGTATAAGTATTTTGATAATTGTCTTAACTACTGCTTTAGTGTGACTACATTTATCTATTGTAAGGTGGTCAGTGTGTGTGGAGGTCAAAGGATAACTTGGGAGTCAGTTTCACCATGTCAGACTAGTACACTGGTTGTCAGGCTTGCTGGCAAATGCTTTTACCCTCTGAGCCACCTTGCTGCCTCTAGTTTTAATAATTGAAAGTAAAGGGATCTGAATGCTTTATAATAGTTGTTGACGGTGATGAAAAACTAAGTAAAACTGTTGGCTTTAAAATCTGTGTATTTGGGGGCTGGAGAGATGGCTCAGTGGTTAAGAGCACTGTCTGCTCTTCCAGAGGACCCTGGTTCGATTCCCAGCACCCACATGGCAGCTAACAACTGTCTGTAGTTCCAGTTCCAGGCAAACACCAAGACAAATAAATAAAGTTAAAAAAAAAAAAAAAAAAAAATCTGTGTATTTTTCGGGGGCCGGAGAGATGACTCAGAGGTTAAGAGCACTGACTGTTCTTCCAGAAATTCTGAGTTCAATTCCCAGCAACCACATGGTGGCTCACAACCATCTAGAATGACATGTGGTACCCTCTTCTGTATACTGTATACATAATAAACAAATCTTAAAAAATAAAACAAAATCTATGTATTTTTCATATTGAACTTATTAGTAATAAACACAATTTGAATGTGAACTTGGTCTTTAACTTCTTAGTTTGTGTTCTCATATTCTCCAAATTTCCTATTTTGTGACTTTAATTTTGAAATTTTTGTTTGGTAGGTAAATGATGATCAAAAATGTGAATTAATGAGCTGTTACTCTCCATTAGTCCTAACAGAAGTAGAAAGGAGTGAAAAGACCAACAGAGCTGAGGAAGAGGAGCGTGTGCCAGAGGAGGAGAGCCCACCTGTGAGAAGTATGTGACAGCACCTACCTCTTAGTGTGCCCCAGATGACCATGACATTCTTAATACTAGCCACACTTCACTCACCTTGTTGCTTCAAGGCTTTTGGATGTATTACTTCATATGTTTCAATGTGTTTATGTTAATTGTTTCACAGAGAAGGTTTAGACTTAAAATTTAAGTCACCAAGCATCTTAAGCTGTTTTTAAGCTCAGGGCAGGAGGATTTGTCTTACTGGTATGAATTCTTTTGAAATTTCCCTCCCCCCTCCTTCTATCTAGGATGGATTAATAGGAAAGAAGCACTAGAACTGAAACTGTAGACTTAGAAAAGGATTAGTCAGCTAGAAGTCAAGGGTTAATTTTGGGTTATTGTGTGTGTATTAAAATGTAAAATAGAACTGCATTAAATAAATGCATAGATGTGGAGATATTTCTTTACTTAACAGATCATTATTTAACAGATCAAAGAAAATAGGTTTCATTATGGAGCAACATTGGTATACCCATAAAAGCTGTGCAATATTAGTGTTTTAATTCTGAAATGCTAAAAAACCTGTTAAATTTTCTCATGATTTTATGAATGTTAATATTTGAAATAATCTTTAAGTGAAACCATTGGATATCTATTGTGTGTACTTTTGTGACATTAATTTTATTACCCATATATATCTGAACTTTTAGGATATGGTAAGAGTCATTGCTCAGGGTTGAATGGTGACTAGGGAGTCACTTAGTTAGTATGACTGTATGTGTCCGTTTGCATAGAGGAGAACAATTAAATTATTCAGAATATACGTCGATGATAGAAGTCTGTGGCATAGGATGGCCATTTTATTGTTAAAACATTCATAAGTGGATGAATTTCAGTTGAGGGAGATTATGGGAAGGTCCCTGACATCTGTGTGACAAAGCTGTAGGGCTTCATCTATCTTAATGTGAGCATTACAAGGAAAGAATGCTTCAGTTTTCAGTGTGCATTGCTAAGCAGTTGGGAAGTTCTCTTTGGCATACTGAACATGATCTCAGCTTTATGCCTGCTCAGGTCTTCTATCTGGAGAACAGTCAGACAGTGACTGACAGAGCTGCATATGCTGTCACTGCTGTGAATCCTGTAACTAAAACAACAGACTGAGCAGTGTGGGGAGTTTTGTTTTTTTCAGATGAGTGTTCCAGACGAAAACGTTCTAAGTCAGAAGACATGGACAATGTGCAGTCCAAACGTCGGCGCTACATGGAAGACGAATACGAAGCGGAGTTTCAAGTAAAGATTACAGCCAAAGGCGACGTTAACCAGAAGCTTCAAAAGGTGCTACACGTTACATCTCAATTTCTCACACTGTATGCCTCAAGATTTCTGGCCCTGTCCTATTAATCTGTGTTTGTATATTCAGTCAGAATTGAAGCCATTGACAAGCTATGAAATTGTGATTGTTTCTGGTCATTTAAAACTTTCTCTGATTCTATTTGGCCACAATATTATTATTTTAAAAGATGATGGTGACTATTAAAAGGTAAATATATTTCTCTATTTGTTATTATAGTAAAATTGAATAGTTTTTGAGCTTTTCTTTTTCTTCCTGTATTTAACATTATTTTCTAGTGCAGAAGAAATAAGCTTTGTTTATTTTAAATTTTTATAGTAGACTCTGTAATAATTTTAATATGTTATAAGTTAGTACATTCTAAAACCCTTTTTATGTTACTATTAAGGAAACAAGGCTTTGGATGTACTAGGGAAAGGAAATTTTCAGAGTGAAGATTATTTTTAAAATTTCCCTTTATGTCTGTTATACTAGCAAACAAATACTGAAAATAGAACTACGAATGGCTGAAAGGCACCTGAAAAAGTGCTCTTCATCTTTAGCCATCAGAGAAATGCAAATCAAAACAACTTTGAGATACCACCTAACACCTGTTAGATTGGCTAAGATAAAAGGTACAGATGACAGCTTATGCTGGAGAGGATGCGGAGCAAGGGGAACACTCCTGCATTGTTGGTGGGAGTGTAAGCTTGTTCAGCCACTTTGGAATACAATATGGAGGTTTCTCAGAAAATTGAGAATCAATCTCCCCAAGGACCCGGCAATACCACTTCTGGGTATATACCCTAAAGAGGCACATTCACACTCCAAAGGTATTAGCTCAACTATGTTCATAGCAGCATTATTTGTAATAGCAAGAACCTGGA
>PVIH01002136.1:0-28562 GCA_004025045.1 Sigmodon hispidus
GAGGGGGCAATCTTCAAACACCTGCAGGAAGCTGGCCAGGGGAGCAGGATATTGGCAGGGTAAAAGGGTGACTGGTCTTGCTTCAGGGGAGAGTTGCTAGGTAACCTAACCATAGAATATTCTTGCTATTCTATTCTTTAGAGCTACCTTTAAGGGAGGACTGCTATGTAACCTAGCCACAGAATGTTCCTGTTATTCTTTTCTTTAGAGTTGCTTCTCTGTTACTGTGATGCAAACCAGAACATCTCTTTTCCTTTGGGAAAAACATCTATTATACCTGGGAGAACATCTATTTTACTTGGGAGAATGTCTATTCTTCTTGGGAGAACATTGTGTTGGCTCAGTGGTTGGTTTCTCAGTCAGTTCCCATGGGAGCCTTTAGCTAGAGGCCTAGAGGCTCAAGCCAGGGTCTTGGTCCCTGACAATGATTGTAGTGGTTTAGTCTTTGTTTATTTTATTTTACATTTTAATTATATATTTATAAATGTTCTGACATTATGATATCATTGCATCATTTGCCTATTCCCTTTCCTTCCTCCAATCACTTCTATGTGCCTTTCCTTCTCTATTTTAAACTCACAATCTTTTTTTGTTTAATTGATGTGTGTGTGGGTGTGTGGGTACACTTTTACTCTAAATACTTAGAAGATTATTCAAGAGGTCCATGAGCTCAAGACAAGACTGCATTATAGTAATTTAAAAATCTCCAGCCTAGGCTTGTCAGGAAAAATAATTAGACGTCAAATCACTGAAGTTCACTTTGATTACTTTGTAAGAGATCTTTTTCCTAGACCCTATAAATTTATAAAAACAATTTTAAATTGTCTATGTCACATCTCCCATCTAGGACAGACACCCCTCCACCTCCTGCTTAATTGCAGGTAACATCTATTATAAGATAAAGTTAGGCTGCTCATGACTTTCCCTGATTGCTTTAGTCGCCTAAAAGGCATAATCCCTACTCCCAAATGAAACCTCTCTTCTATCTTGTCCACTCTTCATGTGAGTCTTACAAATCATCTCCCCCTGACCACACAGAAGTGAGCATGTGGACCTAGTCATCAATATTCATGAGGGAGATTGGTCTGTAGTTCTTCTTTGTTGTGTCTTTGAGTGGCTTGGATATTAGGGTGATTGTGGCCTCATAAAAGGAATTTGGCAATATTCCTTCAGTTTCTACTGTGTGAAATAGTTTGAGGAGTAATGGTAGTAATTCTTCTTTGAATGTCTGCTAGAGTTCGACACTGAAACCATCTGGACCAGGGCATTTATTTTTGCGGATGCTTTTAATGACAGCTTCAATTTCCTTAAGGGTTATAGGCCTGTATAGGTAATTTTGGTAGATGGTATCTGTCCAAGGACCCAGTAATACCACTTCTAGGTGTATATCCTAAAGATGCACAGTCACACTCCACAGGCATTAGCTCAACTATGTTCATAGCAGCATTATTTGTAACAGCAAGAACCTGGAAACAACCTAGATACTCCTCAACTGAAGAATGGATTAACAAACTGTGGTACATCTACACAATGGAGTACTACTCAGCAGTAAGAAAAAAATGATATTCTAAAATTTGCAGGCAAATGGGTGGATTTGGAGAATATCCTCCTGAGCAAGGTATCACAAACCCAGAAAGATGAGCAGGGGATGTACTCACTCATTAGTGGATTCTAAACAAACAAACAAATAAACAAGAAAAAAGCAAAGCATGCCCAAGCTGCAAACCACAACCACTGATCAGCTTTGGATCAGAAACATCTTGGACTGACTCCTTGTATCCCACTCCCCCTAGAGGAACACCTGACTCAGTCTTGAGGGACGGGGGAGAAAACTGGATCTGCCAGGAGTGGAGGGTGAACTAAGCAATATTGGGAGATTGGGACCTTGGGACCGCCTGCAGCCTGCCCGAGGGGTGTGGGGGTGCGGGTGGGGAGTTGTGGAGAAGAGAGAATTACCTGATATTTTGGGAGGGGGAAGGGACCTTGAATAAGGGTATACAAGGATAGAAAGTGTGACTTCTTTGTTCATAATAATGATAATAAAGAAGAAAGTTTCCACATAATAATCAAAACACTGAGCATGTAGAACAAAGAAAAAATATTAAAATATGCATGGAGAGAAGACAAAGTAACATGTAAATGCAAACTTATTAAAATTATACCTGTTGTCTCAGTGAAGACACTAAAAGTTAGAAGGGCCTGGACAGATGTGTTGAAGAATTTAAGAGACCACAGATGTTAAGATGTTCAAGAAACACTTCTTAACATCAATGATAGACATTACACAGGGTAAAAGTTTGGAAATATACACCAAGCAAATGGACAAAAAAAAACTGCTATAGCCATTTTAATATCTAACAAAATAGACTTTAAATCTCAACTAATCAAATGAGATAAGAAAGAACACTTTGTTTGTCAAAAGAAAAATCAAGCAAGATAGCATTTTAATTCTTAAAATTTATGCCCCAAACATAAGAGCAAACACTTTTGTAAAAAGAACACTAACACAACATAGCTCACATATTGACCATAATACACTGATAATGGGAGACTTAATAACCTACACCTACAGGTCATTCAGACTAACTCTAAAATAATACTGAAGCTAACAATAAGATTTGGTCAACATTTTATTCCCAAACAATCTTATACCTTCTCATTACCTCATGAAATGTTCTCCAAAAATTATCCACATACTATGGTACAAACAGAACTTTTAGTCTTCTTCTTTTGGGTTCTTCAAGACAGGCTTTCTATGTGTGGCACTGGATGATATATAAATTCCTCTGTGTACCAGGTTACCCTGAAATTCACAGAGATCCGCTAGATTCCTCCCTAGTGCTGGGATGAAATACATGCAGTATCACTGCATAGCACAAAGGCAGTCCTAACAAATAAAGAAACATTAAAATAACTCCCTGTATCATATAAGACCTGTGTGAATTAAATGTGGATATCAACAACCACATAAAAAACAGAAAGCTTACAAACTCACAGTAACTGAATAACACTCAACTAAATGGAAAATGGGTCAAAACAGAAATAAAGAAAGAAATTTAGCACTTGCTAGAATTTAATGAAATTGTATACAAAGGGAACTCAACTTGTGGAATACAATGAAATTACTGCTAACAGGAGAGGTTATTGTACTAAGTGCTTATATAAGAAATTGAAGAGATACTATACTGGTAGCTTAGCAGTAAATAAAAAATCTATAGAACAAAAAAAAGTAAGAAGTTAAGTAAGCACACCTAGGAAGAAAAGAATGCAAGAAATAGTCAAAATGAAGGCTGGAATCAATAAAATGGAAACAAAGCGAACAATTTTTAAAAATCAATGAAATAAATAGTTCTTTCAGAAAACCAACAACATAAAACAAAATTTTGTCCAAATCAACAAAAACATGGAGAGACAATATATAAAGTAATACTATTTGAAATGAGAAGAAAGACATAACAACAGATACCAAAGAAATCTAGAGAATTATAAGGACATACTTTTAAAAAGTTCTTCTTCTTCAAATTGAAATTTTTTCTGAAAAGCAAAATTTTCTCAATGGATAACACTGAACAAAATTAAGTCAATATTAGCGAATCAATGTAAATAGATATATAACCATGGTGAAATAGAAGTAATTAAAAGTTTTTCTGCCTCTCCTAAAAATCCCAGGGCCAGAGGGGTTTAGAACAGAATTTTTATAGACTTTCAGAAAAGAATTAACACCAATATTCTACAAAATAGAAACAGAAGAAACACTGTCAAACTTATTTTATGAGGCCATAGTCACCCTAATATTCAAACCACATGAAGACTCTACAAAGAAACAGAATATCTGACCAATTTACCTTATGAACATAGATAAAAAATACTCAATAAAAATACTTACAAACTGAAACCACATACATATAAAAATATAATCCACTATGACTAAATTGACTTTGTCCAAGAAATACAGTGATAGACTAACATATAAAACTCACTAAGAGTAATTCACCATATAAACAAACTGATGCAGAGAAACCCACTGATGAAACACAGAAACCTTTTCTGATAAAAGTCTTGGAAAGATAAGGGATATAAGGGGCACACTTAGACAAAATAAAGGTAATTTAGGGCAAATCTTTACAGATTAAATGGAGAAAATGTCAAAGAAATTTCGTTAAAGTCAAAAACATAAAAAGGTTGTTCACTCTCTTCATATCTATTCAATATAACACTAGAAATTTTATCTAAAGCAATAAGACAACTAAAAAAGTTTCAGGAAATGCAAATAAGAAAGGAAGAAGTCAAAGTATCATTATTTGCAGATGATGTGATAGTATACACAGATGACCTAATAATTTCTCCAGGGAATTCTTACAGCTGATAAACACTTACAAGAAATTGACTGGACACAAGACAGCTGAGAATAGAGAGAGGGGGGAAAGAAAAGAAAAGAAAAAGGAAAGAAAATTAGTAAAAGTTAATATAGTTACTATGAGGGGAAAGTAGCCAGAGAAACTAAAGTCATGAGTCAAATTTTTCCTTTTGCAATGAACTTTGAAAATGGCATAGTTTAGGGCTGGAGAGATGGCTCAGCAGTTAAGAGCACTGACTGCTCTCCCAGAGGACCAGGGTTGAATTCCCAGCTCACAGCTGTCTGTAATTCCAGTTCAAGCCAAATAAATAAATAATAAATAAATAAATAAATAAATGGATGGATAGATAGATAGATAGACAGACAGATAAAAGAAAATGGTATAATTCAAAGAAACCACCTTGAAATGCATGTGATATACTAAGGTCTTAGAAAAGAATCTGGATGTATATTGCTACAGTGGCATTTTCACCACCACTCTTCACCATCTAGCTGCTGTTTTGCTCCTGAGATTATTAAACTAATCTTTACAGCCTTGTGAGTCTCAACCTCTGGTCATGTGGTTGTTGTCTGACATTAATTAGAAGGAAAGCTCAAATCATTCATGTTGCTTTTCTACACCACTCCATGACTTTGTGACCTTGACCAAATTAGTTATCTATACAATGTTTCTTAAATTTCATCATGGTTAAGTATCTGCAGTTATTCGTATCAATCTTATTGGAGTTATGTGAGCATACCATGGGAGTCCACTGATATTTCATACAACATTTCTATTTTGAGTTTCAATAATAAGATTTTTTACATAAAAAGAAAGGGACTATCATAATGAGAAATTGTATGAGAAGTTTGAAGAAAATAAGTTTGTCTACAAAACTAATATTTTGAAGAGAACTCAATCCATAATTGTTCTTGAATATAATCTCCTTGAAACCATTTAAACAGGTAGCACTCTCAATCTCTATGATTGGTAAGTAGGTAGACACAGTGTGCCTGAACCCAACAATGATGATTTGCTAAGGTTATGGCATCATTATAGAAACGTGAGCATACTGGGCTTCATGGAATACACATGTCACAGGAAAGACATACACAGCACAATTCCCATTATAGGTAGTACCAGAGTAGCATTCATCATGAAGAAATAAGGAAGAATGTTTGTGGCTGTAGTCTAAGTGTGAAAAATGTAAGGAGTTATTTACTTATATATAGTTTCTCTCAAAGACTGAAAGCGCTGAATATGAACTGCAATGAAAGTTAAACAATTTGTTTCATGCATAAAGTCACTGTACAGAAAACTAGAAAATATTTCTGTGGTGATAGATTCAATATTTAATAAAAATCAGCCTGGAGGGGCTGGAGAGATGGCTCAGCGGTTAAGAGCACCGTCTGCTCTTACAGAGGACCCGGGTTTGATTCCCAGCACCCACATGGCAGCTAACAACTGTCTGTAGTTGCAGTTCCAGGCAACACACCAAGACAAATAAATAAAGTTTTAAAAAAAAATCAGCCTGGAATATCAGGGAACATAATCACTCACAGTGAGTCAGGAACTTTGAGTAGTGACCCATGCCTTTAATCTCATCATTCAGAAGACAGATCTTTATGTATTTCTGTGAGTTCAAGGCCTAACAACCAACAGTTGTAGCTCACATCTTTAATCCTAACTCTAGGATTATGATGCAGAGTTGAAACTGGAAGTGAAATACTAGGCAGGGAAGATATTTAAGGCAGGAGGAGGCAGAGATTCAGGCATTCTGTAGAAGAGACCAACCAGGCTGAGGACTCTTGAAGATAGTATTTACCCAGTTTGGCCTGAGTAGTTGGCTGCATGACAATGACTGTGGTCTGTTTACTCTCTCTGATATTCCAACATTTCCCCAATATCTTGCTCCAGGTTTTCATTATATACTAATTAGAATTTGTGCAATACAGTTCAGTGCTAAAGATTGTGTGTATGTCTGTATCTGTGTCTGTGTGTGCCAATAATGAAGTAACCAATCTAAAGGCTAAAGAAAGATGGTTCTCACTCAAGTATTAAGGTTTTTGAAAAGATGAATTACAGGAACTTGCTAAAAAAAAAGAGATGAGATTATTAAGTTTCAAGTATAATGGTAAAATAGAATGCAATGAAGGAATTGAAGTAACTATGTAAGTTACAAGGAGCAAGGGGTGACTGTTTGAAATAGATATGTGTGCAATAGAGTTTAGAAACATTAAGGGTCCCTCACATTAAAACCAGAAACAAGAGAAGATGCAGTCAGATATGCAATGATTATTCAATCCCTCAAAAAATCGTAACAGGAAGAGCAGACGAGTTGTGGGTGATTATTTTATTTGAAAGAAGCTATCTAAAAGTAGCCTGTGTTCTAAGATGTATTGTTCTTGGTTTATAAAATTCTATCAATGTCTAATGCATAAATATACATATAGACACATATTCAAGAATGTATGATGTTCTCAAAATAAAATATATAATCCCTCAGGAGGAAATATGAAGAAAATATGCTTATGAATTACTACACTACAAACATATTGTGGAAGGACTTGGAATGTGGTCATATATAGGATTATTTTCTCAAAGGACTATCTCTATCCAAGCCTACAAAATCATTTGTGGATAGTGTATAGTGACAAATAGCTACTTCAAATCTTTTAGGAAGGATAAGAATTGCAACTTCAAAATACCTCTTTGTTTTCCACTGATGGTCATCAATAGGATTAAGGTATAAAAGAACATCCAATCTGGAAGTCAGGGAGAGTCACTGGTGAGATCCACAATTATGTAATAAGTTTGGATGAGGAAGAAAAAAATCAGAAAAGTCTCAGGGCTTATATACAAAGTTATTAGATTTATAAAATTTTACACATCAATATTTGTGTCTAGTATCAGGGGGCTAAAGATATATATCACAGGGAATTCAGAAGAAGGGACATTGGAATAAAACTATTAAAACAATATTTGTTTAATATCTATAATTGGGGAATGGTTGTAACATTAACAGCTTTATTGAAAATGATAAGAATACATGGTACTTCTAAATTATCTTAGTGCTGAACACAGCCCAGAATGGTTTGTCAGTGTGACATTCTATAATGTGTCCACAGCCTTGCAAGTTAGGTGTTGCTGTTTTTCCCACTTCCTATCCATGCTATGAGTGAAGTGAAATATGAAGAATGGGGTGGCTAAGGGGTTCTGTGATGATTCTATCCCAGAGAAGTAGAATCTGAACCCATGATGGCACCAGAAATATCAAGTGGAGAGGGAAGAGTGGTCCTAAGTGTGTATTCTCATGTCCACCAAAATTTAGCCTAAATGAAAAACGGCATAGAACATATTAGCATGTACTAGAATTCATTCCTTGATTGTTTTTTAACTTGTCTTCAGCTCTTATTCCTGGCCAGTTTTCAAACAGAAAAGGATGGTTATGCCATGGGATAAGATGATGCACACCTGACACCCACAGTTTTGGAGGTAAAAGGAGGAGAATCAGATGTTTGGGCTATCCCTGGGCATATAGCGTGCTCATAGCATGTCTGGGCTACTTAAAGCCAATTCTCTAAAACAAAATTGTAAAATCTCATAAAATAAAAAATTATACTTTTAGATAAGTAAATAACTGAAGATTTGGTCTAGTTGGGACAATAAAATTTCATTTTTGTGCCTGCAGTTTTCCGTCTGTAGGTTTGTATATTAAATCTGGGAAATAAAGGGAACTAGGGGTAGAAATTGTAAAAGACAAGCCATGAGCCTTAAATAACTCTCACTCAAGAGGAATAAAAAATAACTTGGCTCATACAACCAAGAGTATTGACACATATAGACCTATCTACTGTCTTCACCTACAAGCCAAGCAGGCTGTGAAATCTGTGAAGCTGACAGAACCTATCAGTAGAATCAAGAGAGAAGATGACAGTCCCAGTCCCAGAAGGAACAACACTAAACAATCCTCACAGCAGTACATACGCCCATAGCTACAGAGAAACGTAGGAATAGTTCAAAGAATACTCTTGTATATTGCCTGCTATATCAACAGAGTGTAGAATCAGACTCAAAATCTGAAATCCAGAAGAGGCTTTCATAGGTGTGATCCTCTGCATTCAGTGGCTTTACTTTCTACATACCTAGTTTTGGTATATTTGCTTTTATGTTTTGTTTTGGTTTGGTTTGGTTTGGTTTTTTACCATTTTGGGTAAAAGCAACATTAACCAATGACTGGAGCCTCTTGCTCCATTTCTATTTCAAATGATATAATAACTCATAATCAATTCATCTGACTGCATTGTTTCCCAAATTTAATTAAGGTTTTGAGTGTGGGAATTAGTTCTACACTATCAACATCCTTTTGTTCTTTAGATATCTGATAAAGATTAAGTTGGCAAATGGAAAGTCAAATGCTAACTCATATATGTACAGTACTTGGTTGTCAGCTTTCTTCATTTGTCCTGTCAATATGTTCCAGATCTTCCCAGGCCGTCTACTACTACTTCATTATGTAGCATCTTGCCAAATAAATAAACATCTACAAATCAGGATGTGTGATCCTTTAAAATGACTGACAAAATGGTTTTATTTGTTAATCTTTTATTAGGTTTCATGGAAGAGGTAGTTAAAGTACATCCCACTTGCTTTAACCAAGGAATGTTCCTGTTGAGCTTTAAATCATTGTACCAATGAAGTGGAATGTATAAATTTGTGAATGCATGTGATGATCCCCAAACCCTCAGAAATGCAAGAATAACAAAAGAATAACAGACTTAAAGGTTTTAACAGAAGTGTATGTCTGTAAAGCTAAACTGATACAAAGAGTTTTATAGAAGAGAAAGACTGCATCACTCACATCTGAAAAACGCTGGCTATACTGCCAAATTACTCCTCATTTTAACATGAAAATTTGTTTTTGATCCCATTGAAAGAATCAAAGCAATTGGCAGACACATACATATTACATATGTACAGCAATATTGACTATGCCATGTAAGGAACAAAGGCTAGTATTAATTTTCCTACTTCTCATTAAATGGGCACCATGAGGGAACTGAGGATGGCTTGGTGCAGATTCCAAATAGTTTTTGAAAACAGTTTACAGAAATGAAAAAAAAAAAAGGAAAAACAAAACCCAATCAGCACATATTCTTAAAATACATAAATACACTCAACAGAGGAACGGATGGGACTGTTCACTACATTATAATATCCAGGGACTTCGTTTTTGTTTACATATAGGAAATGCACTTTCATGTGTTAAGAGTACTATTATTTCATTATGTCAGCAATATATTATGTTACTGTTTAGAAAATGATATTTCAGTTTGATGTAAAAGCCTAAAACCACTGGAGTGGAAAGGGTGAGCAGCCTCAAAATCTTGGCGTTGTAACTTCTCATTCATTCTTTTTCTTTGTTTTGGATAATAAGTGCTGCTCAGCTCAATGTTGTCTCCCAAATCTAAGTGTTTAAATCCTATACTATTATATCTACAGAAAGTAACTTTAGGCAGATTAAAATAAGGAGTTACAAATTGAAACAAAAATATAGAAGTTAAGGGGAGAAATGATGTTGAAAATAAAGTTTGGCACCCCTCCCTGTTTCTCCTCTTTAGTTGTTAATATAAAAGTAATTCAATCCTCACTCAGACCTGAAATAACTGTGCAGATAAGCTCTGCTGTCAAAGACTGTTATAGGAAATTAAGCTCTAAGTGGGCAGAAGGGCCCTTCTTACCGTAAGGTTTATCAGCTTGCTCACAAAGGACCGTTTTCTGAGAAGGCCCTTTGTTGCCATCTGTTTTACCCTCTTCTTCAGAAGGCAGTCACTTGCCTTCTAAGCATGTCCCCCAGGTCCTGTCTTTCTGTTTATCCATCTTCTTATTGCAGGATACACATTTATCATACTCTTAACAAAGACAATAAAAGATCACCGCTTATTCTGAGAGTACTGTGAACTCTTATCAGTCAAGAGGAAAAGGACACATTCTTTCCACTGGGAGTCTGCAGTACTTATTGTTTTTGTAGGTCAGTCAAAGAGGGAAGAGCTTGCTTTCAGATGGTATCCCTTGTTGTTCAGAGAAGAGCTCTAGCAGCGATAGAGGAATCCTCTGAGAATGAAGAGACCTCTGAGCCATGTGGTCCCCTCCCTCCCTTTCTTCTCCAAGAGAAGGATTTGCAAATATAAATGTCCTTGGGAGGTTTGTCCAAGGCAGCTTTTGACATACGTTTTCTGAGAAAGAAAGAGCAAAAGTTGTACAGCACACAGACTTTTTAGGTACAGGGTGTGACATGGGCTAATCAGTCTGATGCTAAGGCACATCTGAACTATTTCTACAGATGACTTCTCTAGAAGGGAATTAATCATATGTATTCTCAGTAGCCCCATCTACCTGTCTGTTCTAGTTAATAATTTTTGTTGCTATGATTACCACCCTGAACAAAAACAAATAAGAGAAAGGTATTTATTTTATCTTACAGCTTACAGTCTATCATTGAGGGAAGTTAAAACAGAAACTTAAGGCAGGACCCTAGATTCAGGAATTAAAGCAGAGTCTGTGGAAAATACTGTTTACTGGCTTGTTCATCATAAACTGTCTCAGTTTGCTTTCTTATACAAGCTAGGACCACTTGTCCAGGCTTGGTGCAGCCACAGTTGGCTGGGTCCTCCCCTCTCTGTGATCACACTGTCCTACCTACATTTCCATGGGTCAGTGTGGAGGCAATTCTTTACCTTAAGTTCCTTTTCTACATGTCTCCAGTTTATGTCATGTTGATCAAAACCATCTTACCCAAGTGACCCTTTGTTAACTTTAAAAAACACAGATACTTTGCTGTTATGCCATACCTTTCATTCCATGCTTGTCCTCAAAAATCTTATATTAATATCACAGTGGAAAGCAATACAAATTAAATGTCTCAGTCTTTAGGAGTTTCAACAGAATTCTGGAGTTTCTTACATGCTGTCTTCAGTAAGTTCCAAAATAGCTACATTTTTTAAAGTTCTTTTTAATTTTTTTTGTTATTGTGGCACAATTAAATCATTTCCCTGTTTTCATTCTTACTTAATACACCTCCTACCCTGACCCTTTTTAAAATGTACGACCTATTTTTTTCTTAAATATTGCTACATTTATTTGAAGTATGTGGCCACAGCTACAATAAGATGAAAACTAAACTAAAATCTAATGGTATGAAAGACTTCATTTCTGACTTTGAAATTCACTCAAGATCTTCTGGGCTGTAAAGGCCTTGCCAATCCTACTTGTCCAAATACGGCATCCACAGAATGCCCAATTTTTCATTTAGCTCAGACTGACCTCACATGCACCATTGTTCTTGGCAGGCATCCAGTGGTCAACCTCCAATATGCTGGTGTGTTGCACGAACTCTGGTTGTAATGAAAGAAACTTAGAGCCAGATGTCAGGGAAAGATTGAAATATCTAAGAGAGAAACACCACAGTCAATTCTCACCCAGCTATCTTCCACCTTCCTCAGCCTCACTCCTGGTGGCTTCTAATTGCTTGCTATTTTCCTAAGCCTACCTTAAATACCTTCTTCCTCCAGCTGTATCCCATCCAGGTTAAGATTAAAGGTGTGAGCTACTCTATTTGCTAGTCAGCCTTGAACCCACAGAAACACAGAAAGATCTCTGTCTCCGTAGTTATGGGATTAAAGGTGTAAGTCACCACCCTGTGCTGGGGTTAAGCTTGTGTGTGACTGAAGCCCAAATGTTTTGTCTTGTACTCACAGAGATCCAGAACTCCAGGAGCTATGTTACCACTGGAACTCCAGGAACTACTTCTGCCTAGTTTGACTGTGGGTTGATCTCTTGATATTCCAGGTTTTATTAAGTATGTAACATATCACCATAATTGTGTTTCCTCTGACACTGAAGCTTTACCTTAACCAATGGCTTAGAGGAAGCTGTGACTTGACACATCTTAGTTGTTCTCTGTGATCCCTTCATGCCTTTAAAATCCCTACCATGTAGGAAACTTTTTTCTGGTACTAAAAATTATTAGTTTTTATCATCTAAATAAAAATTAACAAAGAACTTTGATCACAGCCTTTATCCAACAGAAGGACCAGTGAATTCAGAACTGTGAAGGTGAAGTGACAAAAATATGAATTAAAAAGAAAGCAAAAATTGAGTATGTAGCCTTCTCCTTGTCCACTGAAATTTTGCATGTGTGCATCTTGGAAGTGGGGTTGTGGGACATTCACTCATGACTGAGTTAGTGGTACGTTCTGAGAGTTAGGAACAAAGGGAGTGGATTGGCTCCTATGAAACATAAAGCCTGGACCACCTTGCCTTGTTGCTCATGAATGCTCATCATATGTACATAGCTACTTCCCTTCCACTTCCTTGCCATGCTGTGATATAGCTGACTGGGCTACAACAGCACACTGGCACCATATGTTTTGGACCCTGCAGCTACCAGAACCATGAGTAAATAAATCTCTTTACTTGTAGACAGCAACACAAAATTGACTTCCTAAAGTGCACACATGACCTTCTCTTCAACAATCAAATGCAAGCTAGGTCACAAAACAAATATTAACAAGTTATTAATATTCAAACCATTTTAAATATCTTTATTGATCCTATAGAGGAAAGTTAGAGTGTTAAAAGGAGAATTAAAAAATTCTCAAGTAAATGAGAATGGACTAACACTCTTTTAAAAAATTACTTTTATTTAAAAGTTTTTTTTCTCATTTTTCATGCCAACCACAGTTCTCCCTCTCACTCACCTCTCACATTACCCCATCTCCACCCCACCCCCATCCACTCTTTAGAAAGAGTCAACTGAGGCTGGCCTATCCAGTTGAGACAAGACAAAGCTCCTTCCCCCCTGTATCAAAGCTGAGCAAGGTATAGAGAATGGACTTCAAAAAGCCAGTTTATACACTAGGGATAAATCCTGGTTTATTTCCAGAGGCCCCCCATGTGGGAAACTCTTACATATTATTTGCCAAGCTCTTCTGCCAGCTTTATTTACCACCTCCATTCCCTTAAAGAGACCATATCTTCTGTGTGCTGACACAGGCGATATTTCCCAGAGGATTTTACTCTATCATGCCCGTTTCAATTGACCACAGCTGATTGTTCAGGGTTAGTTGACCAGTATGCAATGTCCAATAGGGCAGGGTCTCCTTCCTCAGATCTTCTTTGAGAATTTTGAACTTGAGAACTCTATGTTTTCATCATTTCTACCCTTTCACCCCCCTCTAACTTCCTAAGGCTCTCTCTATCTCTCTCTCTCTTTTCCCCCTCTCTCTTTTTCTCTCTTCTCACCATTATGTATTATTATTGCCACTAGTAGAAGTACGCAACCTACTGAGGCCATTTAATGTTACTCATACATACAGGGTTTTAGGGCTTGTAAACTGGGGCTGGATAAGCCATCATTTGCTCATCCCTAAGAACTGATTCTCCCTCTGTCAGCATTAAATGATTTCTTGTCGCTGTCTGTCTAGGCATATAAGGCTTCAAAATGTAGTAATGAAATTGTCATCTCACCAGCAAAAGTGAACTTTCCTTATCAAATGTTACATTTCTTGTCCACAATAGAAACAATATTCTACAGGTGAATGTATGACTAAGAGTTTTAAGTCACTTATTGCAGAAATGTTCTTTCATATCCCACAGTTTTAACTGGGAGTGGGTAGACTACTCTGCGTACAGGCAGGAAGATGGTAGGTTATTTCCTGCTTTCTGTCTTCTCCATTCCCACAACTGCAGATAGCTCAACTCTTTTAAAGCCATTTTGCTTCACCTATATATGGAATGTTCAGTTCTCATTTATGTCCTCGTTTGTCACATTCTATAACTTGGAGGAAGGAAAAGACTTTCATGTGTCCTCTCTTCTTGACTGCTGTGCTGCTTCACAATTTAAATCAAATCATAACAAGTATCTATTCGGCTCTCACTTCTGCAAGAAACTCTGCTATTTAAAACACAATGACTCCTAGGCTGAAAAAAACTATATCACTTCCCAACAGTCTTTTTGGTGTTCTGGTTCTTAACAGTATTTCTCGACCTTTTCTGAGATCTTGCCTGAGCCACAGATGTAGAAACTATGATGTGGATGTACTCACGACTTTTGGATTCTCACAATCCATTGATCTCTGCATTATGGTTTACTCTGGTGCTCTCTTCAATATGGCTGCATAAACAAGACCAGAACAGTGACCATACCAGTAGGCATAATTACATACAAAGGATGGGATGGGATTTCATAGGCCCCACCCCTAGACAACTATTGATTGTGGATGAGAATTAGCTTTTCCTATGGATGAGTCCCCTCATTGATTGCCCAGTGAATAATATTCTGCCATGATGTACCATATACACACAAAGAGCAAAAGTGAACTCAGAAAGTTCTACATAGATATTTGTGAACACACACACACACATAGACACATACACTCTTAATCAATATGATAAAAAAAAAAAGGATGTTGGGCTGGAGAGATGGCTTGGAGGTTTGGAGCACTAGCTGTCCTTCCAGAAGGACTGAGTTCAGTTCCCAGCAACCATATGGTGGCTCATAACCATCTATAATGAGATCTGGCACCCTTTTCTGTACACTGAGTGCATAATAAGTAAGTAAATAAATGTGGTGGGATGTTTTGTATGATTTAAATAAAGTAACTGATTTGGCCTATGTACAGCACCATAGAAGTGGGTGGAGTATCAGAGGAAGAGATAAGCAGAAGGAGGGTGGAGCTAGTCAGTCTCCATCCTTCCCCCGAAGAAGAAGAATGAAGGAATACAGGTGAGCCACAGGCTGCGAACCACATGGTGGGTAGATTAATGGAAATGGGTTGAATTAAGATGAAAGAGCTAGCTAGTAATGTACTTGAGACATGGGCCAAACAGTACGAAGTAATATAAGCGTCTGATTCATTTCTTTGGGGGAAAAGCCACCGCACAGACCAGGTTCCAAACCTCTGCTGCTGTGCCAGGTCACAAACCCCCAGGCCCAAAACGGGCACCGGGAAACATTCTATGACATATGGCGCTTCCCAACGTGGGCCGAACACCCGCATAAAGCTTGAGAAAGTTTTAAAAGCTTAAAATGGGTTCTAGATCACTGAAACAGAGCCAAAAGTGGTTTTTTACCGTGTATATTTGAATTGATTTATGGTATAGAAACAGCACGATGTTCAGGCAGGAATTTAAAAATGGCACATCTGCGGCACACAGCTTAAACTCATATGTTTCACAGAAGGCTTGGCATAAGTGTGAGTGATTTAAGGTTTTTGCTTATATTGAACAGAAAAGAAACAGAGTTAAAAACATTTTTTTCTGGTAGCAGCATTTCCTGAGTCCACTGTGGTTTCCGGCAGCAGCAGAGATTCTCAGGCTCCTCTGCCATATTGAAACACCACCGAAAGGGACAGAGTCAGCAATTAAAGTGATGCCGACATTTTAAAAGCTCTTTGGGTTGGAAAATGATTAAGGATTCTCAATAAAACAGATTTAGACTCTCAAAACCTCTAAATGGAGAACAATGTATGTTAAATATGCATAGGCTTCAGAGAGAGAGAAAAAATGAGTGAAGAAAGCCCTTGAAAAAGGAGAAATAGGAATAAAGATAAAGATAAAGGCCACATAAAGATGGCAGATAAACAAAGAGTCTGGATTATGTTTGTTGTGTGTTCTTTTAATTTTTTAACTTTTAATGAGCTAACTGTAGAAAGATGGTTGATTGCTAAGACTGCTAAGTTAAACAAATACATATACTTTAAAGATATCTTGACTTTGAAATCTGTTTATAAGAATAAGTTACTTGGGACAAGAGTTTCTGCTTTTGTCTCCACAGAAAATCAAAACCTGTGGATTGGTTCTAGGCAAATGTGGTTTCATTTGCCAAGGCCACCTGAAATTCTTTGATGGGAAGATCAGCTTCCAAGAAGGCCAGTTGAGATGGTCCAGCTTCAAAACCCCATGAGATCAACGTCCTTTGACAGCAGGAAGCAGGAAAAGTAAGAAAGCTACATCCAATTTCCCCAAAATATTACTTATTAATGTTTGTTTTCATTATAAATGGTTAATGGTCATAGTCAATTTCTTAAAAAAAAAAGAAAGAGAGAGGAGGATATGATATAGGAATGATTAGAAAAGATAAGTGGATTTTGATTTATTGATATAAACTTAAAGTCAATTTTGTTATGCTGTATGTATTTTTCTACTCTTGATTAAGGTATGATGCTGATGTAACTCTTTAAAATTGTAATGTGTAATTGAGAAATGCAGCTTAAAGTCATCTCTGATAACCAAACTCATAGTTATGTCAGTTAGGTTTTTATAGGTATACAAAGATATATTTCAGTTAGATAGGTAGTCTTCAAACATTTCAAAGACAGCAGAATATGGCATTTAAAACATTTTAAGAATTTAGAATTTTCTGGACAGTGAGACAGGTCTCCTCCTGGCAGCATCAATATATTTCAGGAAAATGATGGGCATTGAAGAAACTTCATGTGGAATTTACTTTGTGGCAACAGTTAGCCACTGGAAAGAAACTGTTCTGGTATTGACTGCTTGATAGTATGCTGTATAAACTGGACATGCAGGTTCCATAGGAAAGTGACCTCTGAACATTGGCAGAACAAGCCGAGATGGTCCTTCAGGTTCCTGCTTTGCAGAAAATATTGCCAGGCATTCTTCAGGACACAAGAAGGAGCAACTGATGAACTGTGTCAGATTTCCTGCATCACTGAAAGGTCTGACAGAGACTTTGGGCCATAAAGGCTGAAGATAGTGCCCTAACATTACAAAGGAACTTTGGGTGACTGTCCAGGCAGACAGGTGTCATCTCTGTTATTTTGTAGACTTTGGAAGTTGCTTGCACTTCCTGTTTATTTGCATAATATTATATCCTTCTGTGGTCTTTGATGTGGTTGAAGGTTTAATAATTATAGGGATAGATCTTTTTAGTTTAAAAGGTATATTAGATATGAAACTTTAGGCTCACAATGATAAGGTAGATAATGGAATATTCTCTTTAATTTTGTGAATACAAATAGACTGGATATTGTGACTGTAATTCCTGCTTGAGAGTTGTTCTGTTGTAATTTTGCTATATGGAAATTGAAACCTTACTTTTTGATTAGACAGAAAAGAGGAAATGTGGTGGAATGTTCTGTAAGATTTAAATAAAGTAACTGATTTGGCCTATGTAGAGCACCGTAGAAGTGAGAGGAGTATCAGAGGAAGAGACAAGCAGAAGGAGGGTGGAGTTAGTCAGTCTCCATCCATCCCCAAAAGAAGAAACATGAAGGAATACAGGTGAGCCACAGGCTGCGAACCACGTGGTGGGTAGATTAATGGAAATGGGTTGATTAAGATGAAAGAGCTAGCTAGTAATGTACTTGAGACATGGGCCAATCAGTATGAAGTAATATAAGTGTCTGATTCATTTCTTTGGGGGACAAAGCTGCTGTGCAGACCAGGTTCCAAACCTCCGCCGCAGTCCAGGTTACAAACCTCTGGGCCCAAAAGGGGCCTGGGAAAACTTTCTACAACAAATAAATGAATGAATAAAGAAAGAAAGAAAGAAAGAAAGAAAGATGATATCTAAAGTGCTGAAGGGACAAAATGTGGGAAATGAGGTAATTCTCTTTTAATTAAAAACATTAAAAGTATAAAATGTTTATTTTATTACAAAATTTCTAACACTTATGTTCAGGTAATAAATATGCATCTGAATATGCATCAGACATCAGTGATTCATCTGTAAATATCCCAGGTTTCAAACCATAGTCACTAGGTAAGTCAAAGGGCACTAGAGTGTATGGAAAGTCATTGATGAATGTAGAAGTAAATAGCTGTCTCAAAATGTCATTCACAAATTCCCTTAAAAACTGGCTAACTGTAGGAAATGTCAACCAATGCATTAGTTAATCATATAAGTAATCCTATATAAGTTATCATAATTCAAGACACTGTAGTCGAATCAGAGGGCCTATCTCAGGTGTGTAGCTCATTTGCAGGATGCTTGTCTAACTTGCATAAGGACCCCAGGTTCAATCTACTGTAACACACACACACACACACACACACACACACACACACACACAAGCACATATTCATAGCATCACAATTTAGCACTTTCACAGGTACTTCACAGATGAGCCACTTACTCATCTTCAAAAGGAACATAGAGCTTAGAAATCTAGAAAGTGTTTGGGTGAATTTGAATTAGTCTCACACTACGGGATTTTGTATATTTTTTGTTGTGTGGTTTTACAATATATGTGTATGCATAAATATGCAATAGCTATATGCACATCATGTATTAATCTGTTCCATTTCTTTGTAGGATGCCATAGAACACATATTGTTCAAGGAATTTAGTTTATACTTATATTGTTATTTAATGTACAAATAAATATTTCTGCTCAAATATAAAATCAGTGATAATTAACTAGTCAAATGGCTGAAATATTTTAAATAGTTTCATTGACTGAAGATAATTATTATTAACTCATGTCCTTCACAACATAGAAGTAGGAAATATTTTGACCAGAGAAAAGTATGATTTTCAAAACAAGTGGCTGCCATCACATATTAGTAAATAAAGATTGTGTTTATTCAGTGTGGCAAATGACCTGCCTTATTATCAATTTAAGTGACTCAATCATGCTGTTGAAGCTGGTGGGAAGTCCCTGGACTCAAGGTCATTATCTGATGGAGTATTTGCTCTGGCCCATCACCTCTTTCTCAGGATCAGACAGAAACAAGCCAAACACTCACCGAGAAGATAGATCTCAGATAAAGTTTCTTTATATGAAGTGACTTTTCCAAGTGACTTCCATCCAAACAACTGGCATGTGGCACATTTTGAAGATGGATAGTCAGCTATGCCCCCACAGCTGTGAGAGTTTGGCATACGGGCTCCCAAGCCAGCTAGCAAGAAGACAGATAATGTCGTTTGTGAGGAATGGATCACCCACAGATGTTTTGAGGAGGAGCAGTGTCTATGTCCTTTGGCAACCTTATCAAAATCAACCTTAGCCCACCGTCACAGAAAGAACTAGAAAATTTGCCCAACCTACCACCATATTATCCTGCACTCTTAAATCCCACCCTGCATTCATCCTTTAGTGGAAAATAAATTGTCAGAGATGAGACTCTTTCGCCCAGAAGCAGATGGTACAACCCAGTGCCTTGTGAAGGAAACCCAGCACACCTGGCTTTCTGAGCTCAAAGCAGTTGAAGAGTAACTGCCTTTTGTAGAAAGCCAAGATCTTCTTTTAGACTTATGCCCTCCTGATTGGAAGTTTCTGGAACCTCATGAGAAATACCTTGTTCTTTTTGTTTTCCTGCCACAATACACCAAGGCTTGGCAAAGCCTCCTTAATGTACATGTGTATGCCTGATATTTTCTTTTGTGTTTATCAGAGTGCCCTTGTCATCACAAAGGAGCAAAATTATGAACAAAAGGGCGAGTCCTAGAAGAAATTATGGCCAATTCTGCACCTAACCTAAGAGAATGGAGAATATGGTTACAACAGATTATGTTAATTACTTACTGGCATTGCATAGCCCCAAGTGACTTTCTAGTAAAAGTGGCAAGTGGGCAGTGAAGCATCCAAGTTCAGCCCCTATTTACTTCCCAGAACTCATCTCCAACTTAGTGATAGGCAATCATGTCAGAAAGTAGAAATATGACTTTTGAAGGAGCATTTCTTTTGAATCCTTTATGACTCAGTGTTCCATTTACCAGTTACAGTTTTATCACAACCCAAAACAGCTAATCCACCCCAATTTTATATATTCAATATGGTCAATTGTAACTGAAAACCAAAATACTTCTTCAGCTCAATAGAACTTATCAAGAGGTAGGACCTCATTGGCTTATCCTAGCTAATGATCTTGTTCTTTTCTTGGTCGAGTGGCCTACTACAACCTCATCAGAAGTACCTAAGCTTTCAGAGTCATGTGTTACAAACCTGGCTCCATAACCCTGTTTTAGAAATTGATACTACAGAGGGAATTTGTGATAGATGATGAGTCATCTAAGCACAATACTAGTCAGGTATTTCAGGTTCTACTGAGGACCAGTGAGTAATGGAAATGAATAAATATGCCTACTTACCCACCTACATCTAGACATGTTAGGATATTTACATACATATTGGATTGCCTATTTTTCTAGATCAGAGGTTCTCAATCTGTGGATCATGACCCCTTTGGAAACTCTGTATCTTCTAAAATATTTACATTATGAAACATATCAATAGCAAAATTACAGTTATGAAGTAGCAATGAAAATCATTTTTTGGTTGGAGATGACCAAGACGAGGAACTATATTAAAGGTTCTCAGATTGACAACCCCTGCTCTAGGTTAAGAAGAAAATTTTAATATCATACCTGTGTACAATTTATTCTATGTTCACTAGTTTAAAATTTGAATATTTCTTAATATTATTTTTCAGATTTGTCAAAATGCAAAGTAATGGTATTATATTTTTGAATCCATACATTTGGTAAAATACCCCGTTCATTGTTTTTAATGAGTGCTTGAATAGATGAACAAATAGAGTCCTGGATTTTTAAAAATTGATATAGATTTTTGAAAGCTAGACACATCATCTCCTCCCATATATATTTGGAGAATTTTTTTTTTTTTTTAGGCAGACAAATACTTATTTTTCTCCCTTTGCCTTTTCTGAATTTCATTACACTTTTTTTTGTATTTTGCAAAAAGTATTATTGTTTCAATTTTGCATTTAACTGCTGTTTTAAAAAAATTATTCATACATCTGGGTAATCAAATAATGAATGTTATTTGATTTTCAAGTACATATTGAGCAATTGTTTGAGATTTTTTTTTTTTTAACTGTTGGCATCTTAGGCTCTAAGACACATCCACTGCTCATTTGGCATTATGAGTTTCCAAAAGAGTGAGGTTTTTTTTTTTTTGAAATTTTACATGTAGTTAAATGTATATTTCCTTCAAATGAAAATTACTTGGTTCTATGTTGTCTGCTATCAACCATATTGTGCAAGATTCAGAACTTGCTGTTTCCTATGGCGTGAATCAGCTCAAATTCTTCTTGTCAGGGGGCCCATTTTATTGAAGCACTGAAGCACCTGCTAAATGTAACACTCACCAGGGGATGAAGTAAAGCCTGAATAAGTTTGTTTTATACACATAACTCTTCTTAGGGATTCTAGAATATAATGAAGGTAACTTTTGCATTGAGAAATGGCAGTACATTAAATTATCCCAAGTGTAAGAATTATTTTCATGATACCGTATTATGTTAATTAGTGAACTTTCTTATTACATAAAAAGTCTGTTTCAAGATTCTTAGATTGATGTGAATACTTTCAAACAAGCCACACACTACTTTTGTGATTTTTTTTTTAATGTTCAGAGTGCTTTGTCATAGAATCTGTATTTCAATGTTTCCAGTGAATGATGATTTCAGAGTTGGGGTATATTAATCATAACTGACATTCCTTCCCTGTACCTCTAAGACTGATGATGAGACACAGTTAAAGCAGTTTAAGAATCTCTATCTCCATCCTCCCCACTGTCTCCCCCACTCCTTTTGCTCTCTCTCCCCTTTGCTTATACTTCTATTCTTTCTTTTCTTTCCTCTCAATATGTTGGGTAGCTGAGTATCAGCACTCAGGAGAGTGAAGGAACAAACTTCTCCTGTGACTGTTAATTAGTGACAGATGTCCTGTATAGATAAAGACATGTGTGATTAGTGAGCAACAGCTTAATGGTCAACCAACCTATGATTTGTCATTATGTGGGCGGGTATCCATATCTTCTGCCTGTATCACAACATTGCCATGTTCCCATCAGAAAGAGATTTTGAGTAATATACATTCTTAAATGGGAAGGGTACATCTTTAGTAAGGGATTATTTCCCAAAACTCATAATTCATTTAGAAATTCTTAGAAATTCCCAGTTATTTACATAGAGAAGAATATTCAAAGGGCAATCAATAGAATTATTTGAAAATACATTTCCATGTCTGTAACATTCATTATGAAGACCATCTCTCAGCTGTTTATTACAGATTTTCAAGTTTCCTGTCATTTTTTTTTTTAGGTTTCCTATCATTCATTGTCTTTAAAATGCTCTTTTATTCATTCTCATTTTATACCTTGATCTCACATGTATTTCACAAATCTTCATAAACATTTTGTAAATATGTTTATTACATATATAGAAAACATTTAAATAACTTTATTTCCTACATTCAGTGATCTAATGCAGTAGCTATAAAATACATGTGACTACTAAACACTCCAAAGAGTACTAACTCAATGGTTGTGCTCTTTACACAGAAAACACAACTGAGTTTGACAAAACGTGGTTGGAGAAAGATAAAAGCTAAGTATAAGTGATTAGGATGTGTATATTATTGCACACTGAAATTAACATAATTTGGATATGATAGGTTAAGCAAATTACATTGTTAACATTGTATATATTTTTGTTAGAAATGGGAAAGGTAAGGAAGGTAAATTACCCAGAGCATGAGATGTGATCCAAGGTGATGATGATGGATGCATTAGGGCAATAAGCAGGACGATTTACTAACAGGACTTCTATGTTTCAACCACAGTATTAAACATGCACTGAATTAACTAACTCATTCATATGTGCATGTTTATACCTCTCAACAAGTCTAGTAAAATTGAGAAAGAGTAAGATTAGTAGATGTCATGAATGCTAATATCCTGCTTTGATATGTACTTCATTTTTACATTGTAAAATTTTAACTGTAGAAAAGGCTAACTGAAAGGTGCAAATATGTCACCTTATTAGTTATTATATATACATATATAAAGTCATTTGTATAGTTACATATAAAGTCAAAATACAATATTTTTATTTTTTGAGACTACTAAAATATTAAAATACCAAATGGAACATGTTTAATATTTTTACTCTAAAAAAAGTGGTAAAAATTTTAGCATGATAAAATATCTGTCGTATTTTCATGAAATAAAGAACCTGTGGTAATTAAAATTGACTGTTATACAAGATCTAAAGTTATCTAGGAGACTAGCCTCTGTGTATGCCTATGAGGTCTGTTATAGTTGCATTAGTCTCTGAGTGTGTCTAAGAGGGATGTTAGAGATGACATTAGTCTCTGTGTCTGTCTTTGAAGGATGCTTTAGATTAAATTAGACTTTGGGTGTTATCTATGGGGGATGTCATAGATTATATTAGTCTCTGGATATGTTTACAAATGAGTGCAGTGAGCCAACCTGTTTTAGTCATGGGTGACATCATCACCATATGCTGAAATCCTGGGTTGAATAAAAAGGAAAAAGTAAGATTAGTACCAGAAATCCTAACTCTCTGTTTCCTGATTGTGGATGCAGAGTGACTTGCTGTCCCAAATTTAAGCCCTCCTGTCTTCTTTACCATGGCCTGAACCTTTGATTGTAAGACAAAACAAATCCTTTCTTCTTTAAGTTTCTTTTGGTATAATATTTGTTTTTTAAAGCAAAGCAACTGTGAAAGTAACCAATACATCATCTTTGTTTTATTGTTTACATATTAGCACACTTTTATAAAAAGAAATATAATATCCTACATTTTCTAGTATCTCTGTACATCACAGAAGAAATTTCTACATAGTGAATTCAGAGACTTTTCTACCAGGACTTCATGTCAAGAAATCAAGATATTAAGAACAAAACAAATAAACAACAAAAAAATTCATTGTCCTAAAAGTTCTACCATGCAGGGAGCCTACTATCATCTATGAAGTGTTACTCTTGGGGTGCTCCCACAGTGTCAGAGCTGCTCAGTGTGAATCTATCCAGGAGCTTTAGTGGGATTCTCTGAGTCATTACCTATACTACAAATTCTGTGTGAATCAGTGGGAGAAGTTACAGAAAGACAGTCTGATGTAGCTAAAACTTTTTTGGAAATGTTAAGATGCCAATGTTGATTTCTCTAGCTTAATCATAATACTATCTTAAAGCTTCCTGTTCATGTGACTTTGAGGTTTAACCACCACAGTCTGTTTGTGTCCATAGATAAGAATTCTCCAGCCAACTGTCATATGCTTCTCTGTCAATCCCATAATATTAATCTTCAAATCTTCTATGAGAAGTTGAGATTTTCAAATGATTCTGGTCAACAGTTATTTCTGTTAGACTAAATTAACCTTCCTTTGCCAAAAAGCTACTGTATTTCATATTAAAAGACATACTGATACTTTCTGTGCACACAGATTGGTTCTACCATCTAGATTCATTCATTTTTCTGATGTTGTTAGTCCTAAATAATTAAAATGTTCCAATTCTATGTCCTATCATCTCGCTTGGAGCAGAATATTTTTTTTTAAAGGAAACAGCAACACATTGACCCTTTGATTGCAAAGATTCCTGACCTACTATTTGACCAAAACCCATCAGTGATAGTTAGATTTTTTGTCAACTTTACACAGTAGACATTACAAGGGGAGAGGGAACTTCAACTGAGAAAATGCAGATGAAAGTGTGAAACATTAGACTGGCCATCAGTCATTCTCTTAAATGATTGAAGTGTTAGAGACAAGCCCTCTGTGGGTGTAACTACCCATCAGAGTTGGTTCAAGGCATGTGTGCATGTATGCTTGCATGCATGTGTGCATGTGTGTGTGTGTATGTGTGTGTGAATATTTTGGTCATGTTTGTTATTATGGTCATTATTATAACATCTTTTGTTATAATTCATTGATCCTCACATATTCAATCAAACTCTTCTCTGTAACAATTATGCAAAATACCAACCATCACTTTTTAAGTAAAACACATTTAAAAATAAAAAACAATTATAGTCAGAAAAGTAGATGGAAAAAAGACCATGAGGTCTCAGCCATATTCAAAAGAACTATAAACAGTTACTGAAAGTAGAAAAAAAATAGTCACCTAGTCATCACCAGAGAAAAAGCACATCAAATAGTTACTTTATACCAAATAATAAGTCCTGAAAATATACATACAAGTAACACTATACAGACTGAACAGGTATATATGTATGTGTGTATGTATGTATGTGTATATATATATATATACATATATATGTAACAATAATGAAAAAATCATGGATTTGAAAGAGTTTAAGGAGGGATATATGGAAGGGTTTAGAGAAAGGAAAAGAAAGGGAGAAATCATGTAAATATGTTATGACTTCAAAAATTAGAAAGAAATAAAATAACAAGACTGAACAGTAATAGGGACCTAAGGACTTTATATTCATATCAGTTCATGGGACTCAAGGCTACCCCAGTTCTAGGGAGTATCAACAACATAATAAGGTGGATCTTATGTGAATTAAAACTTTCATTACATCTGGCAATGTGAGAGACACATTCCAAGGTATATGCAAATTGTCAAGGCTGTCTTAACAGACAGCCTTTGTATTTTAAATTATGTACTCCCCAGTAACTGATTAATGATAGCTATTCAACCATCTGGTACATAATGATATCCTTGGTTAAATGGAGAGATAGTTTTTCCCTGCAATCTATGAGAAGCTCACACCTGGCCAACCTTGAATAGAATAATACACAGTAGCGCATGTCTTATGGTTGAAACAGAGATGCCACAGAGGGCCACAAAGTAGGTCTGTACCAGGCAGAAAGTGAGTGTCATGTAACTATGAATAACAGAAGGGCAAAGGCAAAAATGTTAGAGTTTGGAAAAGAGGGAATTTACACCTGTTGAGTGCCATTTAGTGCTTAAGATTATAACTGTTTTCACTTTATAATACTTTCAAGAAATCAGCAATATCACTGTTACATAAAAAACTGAGACTAAATTAATATCTTTTCCATATTTTATTACTTATTTTATTGTTGAAATTATAGTATAATTAAACTATATCTCCTTTTACCTTTCTCCAAACCTTAACATATATATACTCCTCATTGCTTTGTTTCAATCTTATGACCTCTTTCCTTATTAAGTGCAATTATATGTGAAGAACCAGAGAAACTCCTCCATTTTGTATTATAAAGATAAAATAAAGTTCAGTTTCACATTCCTACCAGGGTCTTGCCCAGTTCCAAGAAAGAATAAGCTAAGCACTATCTGAGAACATCTGGCTCATCCAACCATAAGGTAGTAAAATGGCCACCCCACACAGGTGGGGTCCTAGAATGTTAAGCTGTGGAAAGTCCCTAAGCATGAGCCAGTCAGCAGCATGCTTGCATAATTGCCCTCAAGTAACCCTGCTTTGTGGTTGTTGCCTTAAAAAGCTTGTGTAATTTAGGGTATTTAGTTCTTCCTTGCCTCACTACAATGGGTGCATGGAACAAGCTCCCTGCCTGGCTTGTATTGTGGTGACAATAAACTTTGCTGTTTCATTTCTGACATCTCTGTCTCTAGCTCTGGGGGTCGAGCTTGGACAAAACAATATGCATATACATATAACACAATTTCTGCATAATTTTAAATTGTTCTTCCTCTGAAACAGTGTCTCACAAAAACATTGATACAAAGTTCAGACTTTTAACAAGGAAGAAGCTAGCTCTGCACCATGATTGTGAGGAAAGCAGCAACAGGGCAGTATATAGAGCATGAATTAATAATTGCACAAGATATGAGGCAGTGTGGTCTACCACACAGGAAGCCTGGGTAGTAAAAGACAATGAGTTATGAAACTTGATTGTGTTATGTCCAATTTTTTCTTTCTCATTCTACAGGTCTGACTCTTACATGCTTCGCTTAACTTACTACCTAAATGGAGAATGGAAATACCACCCCCACACACACACTCATACTCACAAACCCACAAACACACACACACACACACATACACACATACATTCGGATATTCTGTTTTCCAAATTCATTTGGATACCCAACTACTGTTCCATTTTGCCAAGATTCAAACCTTCTTACGTGTGAGAAGGTGACATCCAAGTTGATGCACATCTCTCCCCTTGTGCCCCAATGTGGCCAAAGTGATTGATCTTTTATCTTCATGTTCTTGCTCATCCATCTATCCTCAGAGGAAAGCTTTGACCTTCTGTTTGTTTTCATTAGTCCTTGAAATGTTACAGCATCATCTCTGACCCTCTAGCATAATCTGCTGTTTTGCACTATAAAACCTGCAGTTTTCCTATAGCTTTGACTTTGAGCATCATTTACCATTCAGGTCTCTCTCTGCACTGCACTCTTCTGGTCATTAACCTTAATTGAGTCAAGCAGAAGTCACAAAATTTATGCTTTCTCTAAGGGGCCACATGAACACTTTCTTCAATTTTCCACTATTCCTTCTATTTTAACCTCTAACTTCATTTCTTTCTCATGTGTTTGAAGTCCTAACACTCGATAAAGCTACCCTGAGCAGTCAGGACAATGTCAGCACTTGTCCTAAAAAGAAAGAGCAAACATCCTGGCTCTGGAAGGGACCTGAAGTGTATTGAGATTTGTCATTTAAGTTTCAGATTAACCCATATTATCTGGTTCCAGAGGAAACTTCTGGTATAAGAGCATGTTCTTCCTCTAATACTTAGCATAGGATTTCAGTCAAGGGGCATGCAAAGCCTTTTCTGAGAGGTGAAATTGTCAAGAATACTTAGCAGATGATCTTAGGGGGCATGGAACTCCTCTTCTTAAGAGGAAAGTCTTTCACATCCAAATCTTTTTAATATCCACAGATGTCTTGGGACCTTCCCCCAGGAGACTCCCTAAGAAAATTGCTGTGAATTTATCAGCTGCTTTCTGCACTGAGTTTGTAAATTTAGTTTTTCTTTTGGCTCTGCATTTTAACTTTGTTTCTATTACCTCTGTTTTCCGAACTTTTCACTGTTTGTATCCTGTTTTCCGGCATTACTTTAATCTTTGGGGATCTGTCTTTGATTCCCCCACCCCAGATGAAATAAGGAATTGTATTTACCCCACTTCATCCACTGGTTTCTCATCACCAATGTCTCCCTATGAAAAAAACTGGTGAAGAGACTAGCAAAAGCAAACTGAAATTCAAAGAACTGCTGAAAACGAGGTCCTGTTTCTCCCTATCATTACTGACTGTTACTGGTTTCTTTGTCCAGAATTTTTATTTTAAAAGAAAATTAGAAATGTATCAGTAATTCAGCTTTCTTTTTCTTTATCTCAAGCTATCTTTTCTATATGGTCTATTTTCTAGGCTTTGTAACTTGATTTATTTGATCTAAAAGTCCATAATGAATTTTCTTGGTCCTAATTAGATCATTAAACCAGAGGCTGA
>PVIH01002136.1:28662-59430 GCA_004025045.1 Sigmodon hispidus
TCTCTCTCTCTCTCTCTCTCTCTCTCTCTCTCTCTCTCCCTCCCTCTCTCTCTCTCTCCCTCCCTCCCTCCGTCCCTCCCTCCCTCTCTCTCTCCCTCTCTCTCTCTGTAAATAGTGGGTTGCAGTGGATTTACAGTGGTTTGATAATGTGACATACTGACTCTGTCTACCTCCAGTGCACTTTATTGTTCATATAACTTTGACTTATTCTTTCAAAAATTGTATTATCTGTCTGTGGAATCTCTACAATTTTATATACCTATATAAAATTCAGTATTTAAAACAGAAAAACCTGTGCTATTTGTCTGTTTTGAATCTAGCTTACTCACTGCTACTCTCCCCTTCAGAGGAGATCTGAACCTTAAGAAATACTGTCAGGGCTCAGAGGCTAAGAGAAGATATTGATCTTTTGTTAAGTATTTTTTCCATATCTACCACTGCTCCCTCTCCCTTCCCTCCTCCTAGTCCTCTCTTGGCCTTCTCCCATCCTGCCCTGCTTCTCTTCTCCAAGGGACACCTAAATCAGCCTTGATATGGAAATGAGGGACTCAAACCTATCTCAACTGGATATGCCAGATGGAACTGACTCACTTTGTTTTTATTTGTAGTTTTATGTTAGTTTTGCTTCTCTTAAGTGATCCTATTTCTTTGTTAAATTCTACTTTCACTAGTTTATCTGTTTGTATTTTCATGGTCTTTACTGAGGTTTTTTTCTATCATCTCTTTATGGCCCTTGGACATGCTCATATTGCTATTTTGAAGTACTATTTCTGTTCCTCAGAAAAATTATTTTCCTGAGGACAAATGATTACAGGGGTGCTGGTTAATGAAAACAGCATTTAGCCTTAGTTGTTCATGTTTGTGTTTTGTAATGGAATCTAGGTATCTGGAGTTTTGATTTTAGTAGTCTCTTGGTATGGTCATCTGCTGCCCATGCAGATTAGTGTATCATTAGCACCTCATCAAAGAATCTTCTTTCAGTAGAAGGTAACTGACACAGATATTTACAACTGGACAATATGAAGAAAGCAAACACAATCAGTCATAAATGATATGTCTTTATCTGTCCTTCTCTTCAAGGCTCAGGTTTCTACACAGAAAAGTTGGCTTTAAGATGTGGTATATATCTCCAAAGATACAGCATTTTCCAGATACAACAGGACTAAGATTCATCTGAACTCTCAGAGACTATGGCAGTGTACACAATAGCTGTACAAGTTAACCCAGATAAAATTCCACCATTAAGGAGTGAAATAGGCATGAAGCTCCATAGTACACACAATTGTTAGATTCTGGGAGAGGGAAATTGTTTTTATATTTGTTTGTTTGTTTGTTTGTTTGCTTTCCAAAGGAATAACACTAAATTTTAACCACATTCCCAGGGCAGGGTTCACTATGATCACTATGATCAGTAATAGTGGGTTAACACACACACACACACACACACACACACACACAAACACACAGATTTTTAAATTTTGTGGGTTTTTTGTTTTATTTTGACTTTGTGTTAATTTTAATTTTTAAGAAAGAGAAAGAATATGAAGTTGGCTGGGTAGAGGAATCTGAGAAGATCTAGGAAAGGTAAAGGAATATGACCAAATATATTTATGAAAAAATTATAAATAAATTATAAATAAAATAAAAAATAAAGTAAAACACAATGTTAATGTTCTATGACCATATGCATTCCTGTGAACAATTGGTGCTGTTGTGTACTAAAATTATGAGAAACCTATGAAAATAAAAGACTCCTGGATTGTGTCCTATCAAGCTCAATTCTTAGTATTAAAATGAAACCTGGCATCCAGAAAGATGGCACAAAACCACCATTTTATCATGTGAGAGGCTGAGGTAGGAAGATTGTGGAGAATTTAAGGGCATCCTTAATTCCAAGGTAAGCATCAGATAGACCAGACACCTGTAGGAAGGCAGAGCGTTCAAAACCCAGGAGCAAGAATGGAGGAGAGAAGCTGAACTCATTGTTTCCTAATATTTTAGATTTTGTTGTTGGCATATACATTTAAGTTATTGTTGTTGTTTAACATTAGAAAAATATGTTGGCAATTTTATAAAGTTAATTTTGTTCTAAAGTAAATGAGCTATAATTAATTATATTTTTTGGGAAAAATAATAGATGGCATTGTTATTTTCAAGGTTTTACATACAGTTTTTAGGAATGACTTATACTTTATTTGTGTTTCTTTCATTGATGTGTAATATGTACTGAAGATTAATTTGGGACAATTAAGAATATAGCATTGAGGTAAAATTGTCCAATATTAATTAGGTGTTGGTCATATTTGGTATTACTTGGACTAATTGAAGAACACTGATCTTTACTAACTGGGTGAGCAGGGGTCAAGAGAACAGGTGGTGGGAGCCAATTTCATAAGCATCTGTTTAATTTTTGGCTCTGTAAGTTCCCTGAAGTTGATCAAAGTAGAGCTATGATCATTACCCAAAGATTGCTTGGAGAGACTGAGCCTTGAGTGATGGGAAGGAGCTAATTAGATTCTCACCTTTCCAATCTGGAGAGTGATAAAGTTTAAATAAAACTGGCAAGCAATAGGCTGACCCGATGAAACCAGTCTCTCACCAGGTTTCTTGTTCCTCTTAAAACTGACCTTTTCTTTGTCCTATTTTTTCTCTAATACAGTTATATATTTGCTCCAAAAATAATTACATTTTTTTCTGTGCTCATTCACTCCTACTTTTTAATAATTAGATTTTAAATCACCATGAATTATTTTAGAATCCTAATAGATCACACTTTTGAGTTACTCTGGCACTTACATAGATGTATCCTTTTTAATATCCCTAGTAGCTTATTTGAGAAAAACATTAGCTATAGAACTTATACAGCTTTGGTTTGCTAGCCATAGAGTCTGTCAGAAACACTTGCTGTAAAGAAGTATTCTAGTGGAGAATGTGTTTTTCTTTAGAACTAAAATTTTTGGGAGTAATAAATGCTAAAAATATCTGAGTCGAGAATTCAGAACATTATGTTGCTTAGTCATAAAAGGATTTTTTTTTTAGATTTAATAGCTGGAAGAAGAAATAATTTAATAAAGTCCTTATGAAAGTATTGCCTATGAGAATCTTCCTCACATCACAAGATATGGTTGACAACCACCTTAAATTTTTCTTTAAAAATAAGAAAAAAAGGAGAAGTTTCAAACATAATTGTCACAGCCTGGTATTTATGATAAATATTTTTGATTGTCTTCTAAAAATTATTTACTTGAAAATTATTTGTATACTATTTAACTCTATAGAACATAAATTGTCAAACCAGGAAATAAATTCAGGATGCTGCTAAATACAGCTACTACAGCTAACATCCTGAGCATCATCAAGGCAATGAAATTCATGGAGCACACACCTCACATCAGGCATTTCCTGAAGTCTAACTACTCTTTACCTGCACTTGCATTCCCCATGAGTAAAGCATGTTGCTGAATTTTGAATGTAAGAAATATGTACAATAGTTTAAATTCTAATCTTTATTTCTGGAAACACAACAGAATATTCTCATTCAAAATTAAAGGTTATTAACTTTGGAACAACATGCCAAACACTGCCAGTGTTGATTGGACCAAGAACAGCTCCCTGAGATGCAGACATCACCTGGATCAATTGGAGGAAGAGATAAGTAGATACTAGTGCAAGAATACATTTAACAACATAAAGAGCAATATGGTATGACCAGACCCTAGCTGTTCTACAACAGCAAGACCTCAACATCCCAATGTAAAAAAATCTGAAGAAAATGGTCTTTAAAATAACTTCATGAAGATAATAGAGGACTTTAAAGAAGAAACTTTGGAACACCAGAAAGAAAATTATATGTTACATAAAGGACCACTATGTACTTCAATTCATTTCTATTTAAACTGCTTGAAAATCAGAAAAGATACTATTTGATATCCTTTAAATAAAATGCAATTGTAATATATTGGCGAAAACTGAGACATCCTCTAGGATAAGATATTGGTTTCAGAAAACATAGCTAGTTCTTCTTTTTAAAACCTATAGGCCATCTGTGTTGAACACTGGCCTTAGTTATCAATGTAGAAGGAAATGACAGCACACTAAGACAACAACTCTGCCATACTTCTAACAACATAGTCAATGTAATACTACTCCATGTAGAAATTGAGTATTTATTTCTACATTCCTTATACTTTCATTTACAGATCGAATGACAGTATGACAAGTCTTAGAAATAAATGTCCATGGGTGTCAAGGATGAATTTGAGATGTGTCAACACACACGACTACAATTTTGCTTCTGAAAATGAGGAGAGTATGTCTAATAATACTCTAATACATTAATATGATAGATAAAGCAACTTGCAGAAAGATTGGCGTGAAGCAATCTTAGGTCTTTTTTCTTTTTTCACAATGTATTTTGAGCTAAGAGTTAAAACTTTATTGTGTACACAATAATCAAAGATGGCTTTGGAGTCTCATTTCTCATGTCCCATATCTTTTTAATTTATTTTTGCATCTTAAGGGTAGCAACTCCTTTTGTTCCTTTGTATGTGAACATTGCTCTGCTCATTATGGCTTCCAGTTAAACATAATATTTATTATTATCATAATAACATTTATACATATCAGTTAGTGAAATTAAAAAGTAAATGACTTTATGTGTAAGAAGAATTGATATTTTTATTACAAATGGATGCTTAGCACTTATATTATGGTACTTTCCCCATAATTTCCTGCTAGCCATATCTTCAAAATAGACACAAATCAAACAGTACACTTTTATTCACATGGTCCCTATATAGTTTTCAACATCTGTTTCAAAAGGTGAGTTTAGTTTCAGCCCAAGCCTGACATTCTCACTGCTTATTTCTATTTGAGAAACATTAAAATGGAATGGCCAGCTGGTATGATCCAGCTGTAAGAGAGAATTGCACTCTGATCAGAATTCTGGTAGAGTCTTTCAAATTAGCCTGCTAGCATTTGGGAAATCTTTAAAAAATCACTTCATATCTATTTTTCCCTTAACTCTGTATCTTTCTAAAGACCATCTCAATATTGGGTCAGATTATGCATATTAAGGGATCGGTAAAAGCCAAACTAATTTAAGCTGAAAGCACTGTGCATTACAAATGATCCACAGTGGTAAAGCCTGTAAGATGAGGAATGTTTGACTTATCATCTCCTCAAAACTTAGGTCAGAATTTTCTAAGTTTAGAAATTAAGTCTGAGCAATGTGACAAAATCTTCTTTTGGACAAAATGTTGAATCACATCATAGTAGATCCTGAACTTTTTGGGCTTCCTCCTCTACCTTATTTTAAATTTATTGAGGGCATGTATAGTTTTCCTTTTATAGGTATCACATAAATATATGTTACATCCTAGGCTGGCACCATGTTGGCTCTTGACTTTTTATTTAAGTAATGCCATATACATCAAGAATTCCAGCTAAGTATTAAACACAAGAAACAAGCCCAACTCTGGTCTGATGGCTATAGGCTTAAAAGTTAAAATCCTTTCACATTTACTCAACTTTCATCTTTCAGACACTAGCATTTTGTAGGTATTTGTTAAAAATACATAAACAAATTTGACAGGGTCATGATCTAGAATTGCTTAATATATAGTAGAAGAGATAGAGGAGAGTACTCACTTGAGTGGAAAATAATATAAAAAATGAATAAAAATAAAATGTTTAAAAAGCCAGAAAGGTCCTTCTTGACTAGGTCTTATTCAGATAGCTATGTTGGTAATTCATTATGAATATTCCTTCCTTTGCATTTGTAGAACGCGCAGTCTCAGAGAAAATTTATTCTTCTTGGTCTTACACTCTTTCTGCCCCCTCTTCCCATATGATCCCTGAACCTTAGGTGTAGAATTTCTGTTGCAGATAAATTGGTTGGAAATGAGCACCATACCATCAACTGTTCTCTTTAGATTGAATCAGTTACTATGTGACAGGAAATAGAATACAAACTAAACTAAGGCCAAGTGGACAGAAGACTTCTTTCCTATGTCTAGACATTTTCAAAAAGAGAAAGAAAATGGGCTTGAAATGGTAATATCAAAGCTAAACCAATGCTTTGTCCATGCAAATCCATTTGCTCAAATTAAGATGATGAATACACCAAGAGAGAGGATGTTGATCAAAGATGTTCCAGAAAGAAGAGATGTTGCTCAGGCTGAATGAAAAGTAAAGGAAGATACTAGAACCTAATGAAGGAGGAATTTTTACTACCGAAGGGAAACAGTGGTTGAGAAAAAGACAATGAGGGCAAAGAAGTGAGGGTTTGAAAGTACTCTTTCCACCAGAGAATTCCCCCATTAGAATATATTGAATGCAAGCAGTAGTTATTTTGCTCAAGGAAATTTCTGTGCCATAGTTGTATTACTCCCAATGCCGACTTTATTTTTATTTAAAGCAGAAGATTCTTGAATTCTTGTGTGGTTAAAATAGCCCTGTACTTATACTTTCAAAGCTCTTTCATCTTTAAAAGTATGATGGTGAGCTTTGTGCTCAAATCCTCACTTACCCACTTAGCCTGCTAAGAGACAGGAGGAAAGAATCTTTTGACCCCTTCCTTTATGGTTTTCTCATATAAGGTAAAAAAAGAAGAGTCTAATATCAGAGAATGGTGTGAGAACAAGACCAAAGCTTGGTCATTACACAGTTAAGGACACTTTACCCTCCAAGTTCTTAGCTGCTGATTGTGTTTTCCTGCTAAAACTGGTTGCAGATAGACATCCATACACCCCGTTAGAATTATTAAGTCATAACTTAGGATTCAAATTGGATTGGCTTAACTATACTTACGTGCTCATTTTTATAACAGTCTTAAACTGACTTTGTCATTGTCCCTTTCTGCCTCATGAACAAACAGAGATATACTGATTGGGCCAAGATATTAGCAAATAATTTAGTGATTAGTTTTAGGCTTTTGAAAACTCTGGTGTTGTAAATACTCTTCAATTTAGATAGATATTAGGAGATGTAGTCACTGTCATATTTCCTTTCTCTGTGTGTGTGTGTGTGTGTGTGTGTGTGTGTGTTTGTGTTTATCAAGCCAAGAAACAGAAGTCCTAAATCTTTGAGATACTGACTTTACCCCTGGAAAAGCTAAATTCTAAATCTCTTGATTCCTAGAATGGTTGTTGTACTTCTGTGTAAACCTGATGATCATTTCCTACTGGCATTGTATGCAATCCTCACAAATAAAATATAAAAAATAAAATGATACACCTATACACCTGTACCAAATCTGATTAACACACAGAGAGCGAGAGAGAGACAGAGAGACAGAGACAGAGACAGAGACAGAGACAGAGACAGAGAGTTTCCTATATGTAGAGAAAGTGTGTCTATGCCCAGATTCACTGTGTAGTTATCAATGACCTTAACTTACCAGTCTTGTTTGGCAGGGACTAGGGTCAGGGTCACTCATATGCAAGATCAGCTCTTTACTATCCCCACAATGTCTTGAACCCCATTGCTGTTGTTTTATTTAGACTCACCTTTAATGGAGATATTGGTCCTTACATTGTAATATATAGAGTTCACCTGCCCTCATGTCATGTAGAACCCACAGAAACGAGACTTTCATTAACTGGTATTTCCACATGAACTTGAACTTTGAATTGTGATGTTGGGGTGAAAATATTCTGCATCATTGCCATGTAGTGTGTTTGAGGGGACAGGTCCCAGGACCACTGCCTATTTTGGATTACACATGACCACACCATATTTTCCTTTGGTTTACACACTGTTCACGTGTCACAATTTCTTAGTAAAAGGAAAAGACACTTGAATTTTGAAGGAATCTCAATTCTAACTTGTACACTCACAGGCTTAATCAGGTTCAGTTTCCACAAACCTCCTCAGTGATCAGAAAAAGCAAAAATGAAAGGAGCATGGAGGAGGTAATATTTTATTCCCAACAAGTATTCTTCTATATGCTACAGATAATTACATTCTCTAAAATCTGTTCTGTTAGGGAATATATACAGGGCAAATTACACATGGCTGGAGTTTAAAACTGCATCTTGGGTCATTAAACCAACAGCAATCATGGATCCAGTGTACAGTACAGTACTACAGTACAATACAGTATAGAGTGTACAGGATGTGTAGAAGCTTAGTGTTCCTTTGTAGTTAATCTATCACATGGATTCTGGGATACCAGGTATAATTATTATGTTTCTGCATCATTTAGATTCACATTACAACATATTCCTCCTTTCATCTGACCAACACACACACTACTTTTCATATTCTCCTAAAACTAAACAACTAAAACAATAACCGTAATTTAAAAAGAAAAACACAAAATTGATTCTACATGCAATTACTGGTATTTTGTTTTAAAACTGAAGACATCATTATGTATAAATTGGCCATCCAGCTGACTTGGAAGTAGAAGCCCGGGCTGCCAGATTGGCATCTCTAGCTTATGACTCCTGGGCTGTCACACAGCTTAAATGAGCTTACTCATTCCTTCTGGTCAACCTAGACTCCATTCGGGTGCTCTGCCATCTTCACGAAGGATGATCAGTATGAATACATTACACCTGACACATTGTACATCAGAGAAATACAGGGTGTGACACTTGTCCTAAGATTCCTAATTTTCATGTCCATGTGACCAGCTGGAAGATTTTGGTGCAGGTTCCAAGCTTTACTGAGATATACTTTCCCAGCCTGCCCCAGGAGTCTTGCTTCTTGCCATCTCTGCGGAAGCATAAGGCCCACCTGTCAGCTCACCTGGCCCGACACTTATTCAAACTGTCTTCCTGTCACTTATACAACACACTTGATGGCATTTTCTGGCAGCTTCTCTCTCTCAGTGTATCACAGTCTGGAAAACATTAGAAGCATGGAAGACTGCCTTGAGTCTCAGGGGCTGCTGTTAAGTGCTTGGCAGTGTCACAAGGATGAGCCACCTGCCTGGAAGAAGTTTTTCTTACCAGCAAATTCTACCCTCTCAGTCACCTCCAAAACTCAAATGTTCATAAATATTGTATCTTTACTGTGTCCTATTCACTATACTTTTTATGAAATTCAAGGCATTTAAAAACAACAACACAACAAAAAAACAGTATGATCAAAACTCAAACTTCTTAATCTCCACTTTCATTTTTTCTGGAGGACTGCCTTCCAGAAGCCCTTCAAACATGGACCACCTGATAGTTATGTAAGGATGACCCCAAGTGTAAACATTATCATTTTTCTTCCTAATTCTTCTCTGATCCTCAAAGAAAAAAATAAAAAAGTACAGATGAGTCCTAATAACAAAAACCTTAATATCTATTACACAGAGTTAATTCAGACTGATTAAATTCACCATTTCATGCCAAATCTTTTACAATTTATTTTTCACTGGGGAAAATAATTGTTTTCAGAGTAGAGATCTCTTTTAAAGCTGTACGTCCTAACAAGAAGTATAGGAAATTTCAAAGAAAAGGGCAGAACTACTTTGAAGCTCAGAACTCTCAGATTTTATTAGGATGGAGCTAACAACAGAGCCTAACATCAGAGGAAAGTGTAAGTAAGCATTTTAGTGTTGGATCACTCAGTAATACTGGAAAATTAATTTGTGCTGTGCAGACACCCAATGATTGCTCTCCACCAATGCAGAGAGCCAGTGCTGCAGGTAGAGAATCAGTTCATTAGCTCAGCTGCAGAAGATAGTCCAGCTTCTCAGCAGGACATCTAAATGCTTTGCCACATGACCAAGGTCTCCTAGGGACTAATTTCATACAGTTGGGAAACAGGTACAGTCTAGAAAATAAGGTTTGTGCTTTGTGCCAGGATGAACAGAGGGGGAGGATGACATTTGAAATCAGGCCAGGAAAGAAAAGGAAACAATATTTTGCCTCTTTGAGTGTTTAATTTTTATGGTTATTTTTAACTGGAGGAAGTAATCCTCTGAAGGAAAAACATACTTAGAATTGTCTTATATCCAGTGGGGAGGACTGGCTACTTTATTCCTACCACATCATCAATTAAATGTGAGTTTTCTTTAGGGTCCAAGTTCTGATGGGTATACTTTCCTGTTAATTTCGTTTTCTGAAATTGATCCTTTTTTAAATGCAGAGAATGAGCCAAGCCCTTCAATGATGCTTTCATTCTTTTTCCCCATCTACCTGATAGACAGATGCCAATCTTCACGTAAGGAAGCCATGGTTGCAACTCCTCCCCATTTATGTCTCTGTTGTTGCCTCTATTAAGGTATTGTGTCACTCATCAACACCTTTTCTTTTGTCTTTTTATACCTAGCTGAGAACTTCTCTTTTCTCACTGTTATTGTTTTTTTAAAAAATCAATTTTCCATATTAAGAAACCTTTATTGGTGTTAACTAACAGGACAGCAACAGCACAATAGAAAAAGCTATTGTCATGTAGCCATGGTGACTAGAGCTAGGATCCCCAGAACCCATTTACAAACTAGACATACTAGCACATATCTTTGAACTCAGTGGCTTTACAACAAGATGCGAGGTGGAGATAGAAGAATTCCTAAAGTTTCAGGGTCCAGTTAGGTTGCCTTATGCATACATTAAAATGAAGTTGGTGAGTGACATTTGAAGTTGTGCCCTGACTTCTACATGTGCACTGTGGTAGGCATACACACTCAGCATGTAGACATATAATGGGCTTTCTCATAGTCAATTGTTCTTCCAATAAAAGCTGATCTTTCACTTTGTTGTGAGATGTGCAAGGTGGGAGGCAGGAGGAGCCCATTAATGTGTGTGTGTATCCACATCTGGATAGAGCTCCTGATTGCTCAAGCTTTGAGTCCTAGAGAAAGAAGCCCAAAAGATTTGGATCCCATGAACTCCCCTCCCACCACACCACCAGAGACCAATTCCTAGAAAAGATATGCAAATTTAATTTCTGAATGCATTTTTCCATAGAAGCATAGTTATGCTTTGTATTTAGTTTCCACGGTGTTATTAGGAGTTTACTATAGTTCAGCTGCATTATGACTGAAATAGGCTTTTGTGAGTGGCTGGGGAACTAAAACACATTTCTGCAGGAAAAAAATAGCTCTCAACTTCAAAAATGGACTTATAAATCAATTTTTTTCACTGCATAGTAAGGAGAAAATTGGTAATAGGAGGTATTCATTTTTATTTAAATATATCTTATATTACAAACTTGATGTCAAATACAAAAAGGTAGATCTTTCTAAAAATCATTTTATAACTCCCCAGCAAACAGCCTCCAGCATTTATCCACATACTCAAACTAATGTTTGTACAAACCTAGTCAGTTAATATTAGTTAAAACTGATTTATTAAGCTTGCCCGACCTGGCTTTTTCTTTTACTTAACTCACTGCATCATCAAAGCAAGTTTGTTACCAATTACTTTTTATTGAGGCTGCTTCTTATTTCTCAAATTTATTACTATCGCTTTGAATTTCCAAATGGAAACAAATATAAACAATGAAATCTTGAATACAGTATTAGTTAGGAGCTCCTTGCTTAAGAAAAGCAGTGGAGCAAATAGACAATGAGAATTCTGCTGCAATCCAATGTCTGGCCAGCCTAAGACGCTGCTAGGAATTAATCTCCTATTTGTGGGGGATATTTCATTTCTTGCTCTTTTCAAAAGGGCAGAGCCATCATTGGGGTTGCTTGTGACAAACCTGTTTGTTTTCTCTTCTCTACATTTGAGACCCAGTTTCACGGTCTTTCCTATGGCCCACACCACCTCCTGCCTGCGCTATTCCCTCCTCTTCCTTTCTTTTCCCTCTCCCTTTTGAAAACTCTAATGACTAGAATAAACTAAAATGTCAACATTTGCAATTCTGGAGCTTCATTTGAGCAATAAAAATAATAATTAAAAGGGTAAAACCTTAGAGAGAGTTCTTCATTTTATATGGTTTGCCAGCATTGATGCACATTCAAAAAAAAGCCAGTAAAAGAATTAATTAGAAGCAGGCTGAGCTCAACAAGCTCGGCAAGTTAATGAAGCAAAGAGGAAAATGTCATCTGTGAGACCCAGAGCTGCACCGGCTCAGATAATATCCACTCTTTCTCTCCTCTCCTAACTAAACCTCTAATCTCTGCTCAAGAAATCAATGCTAATGACGTGGATTTACCAAGAAATGACAGTAGCATAATGCCAGGAGAGCTGCTCCCATTCTGCGGAACTGGGAACTGGCGGGAACATGCCACACTTCTGGCTGACAGCACATTCTTCTGCATGCGTCATGTGGGACTCAATATAATTGAAGAGCTTCGTTGTATTTCATTATCATTTTTCTATTGTGAGTTTGCTTTTTATATTGTTCCCTCTACCCTCTTCTCAAAGGCATCATTGTCTTCCTTGGTCATAATATTCCTACCACCACCATCCCCCTAGCCACATACTATAATAATCAGGGCCTAGTTCTGCTTTCTTCAGAACAGTTCTCTATGGCTCAATGATCCAGGTGGCTTTGAGCCCACTGGGCTTCTAGCTCTCCCTTTCTCTGTCTCTCCTTTTGCCATTTATATACAGAGAAGTTATATGCAAATATTATCTATGGTTATACACAATATAAAGATGTTTTATTTAGCAGAGGTGGGATGTGTGAAAATGGTCTCCTGAGATGATGATGGAAGAGAAACTTCTATCCTATGTGAAATACAATCAATACATTTCCACAGCTCATGGCTGTGTCTTCATGCTGGCCTATCATGATATCTGATGGTAATAGTGGTGAAAAGCGATTAGGATTCAATTCACCACAGTGTATTTCATTACTGTAGTTTACTCCTTCTACTTTTAAAAAGCATGGATATAAGACATTTGTGAGAAAGCCCCTGAGGAGGCATTACTAAAGACATTGCCATCACAGAAAATATAGAGGACGTTTGCAGAAGAAAACTCATGAATATTTGGAAAGACTCATCTCCACAAGTATGATTACAGTGTTTGGTCCCATAATGCTCAGCAGGTCTTGATTTCACTGAGAGCCACAGCAGGGACCTAGGAATGCCACTGCCTTGAAAAGTTTTGCATGTAACAGGATTTGGAGAGTGAAAAGAATAGCATTACCAAGACCCTGTGAGTAGAAAAAGTAACATTACCAAAACCCTGTGTAGGACCAGACTAATGTGTATTTTTATGATTTCTTTATTCATAGAATGTTTACAGTTTAAAATATAAACATTATATATATAACAATCATAGAATATGATAGAAAGTAAATATAAACAATAGGATTAAGTTGTTGCATAGAGATCAAGATTGTCTTCGCCATGATTTTTTGGCTAGGTTTATGTTGCCAGACATGAATTCTCACCATAGAAACAGGCATAAAATCCAATCAGAAGGTCAAGGTCACTGGTTGTCCTCACAACAATAGTACCACTATTGCAGCAGTAGTATATCTTGTCTGGCATGTTGGTAGTTAGTGTGTAGGATTTACAACATACTAAGACTAGTGATAATGTTTTTCTCTCCAGGGTCCTGCATATCATTTTTTTTCCCCTTAGCAAAGCTAGCAATTAAATAAGAAACAGCCAGCTCACTTCAGTTTGATTTTTTTCAGTACCTTGCAATAAAAGGGTCTTGTATCTCCATCAACAATAACTGGTCAGTTAGTTTTGATGGACAACAATGAGGAATGGCAAAAACAAACAACGCATAGGAAGCCATCCTATATCTGGTACTGGAACTTTTGTTTAATAAATAATCTTTGACTTTTGTGAGCAGCATAATTTGGCCTGGTTGACTATATTCTCCACCCATCTCTGTTTCTCTCTCTCCTCCCTGCTTACAGAGTAATACATTCCCATATAGTTTGTTCATATATCCTTCCTTTATGTTAGTATTCCCTTGCTCCCCCTTAAATGCTGCATCCCACCTCGCAATACTTCCCTAAACTTTCACCCATGGCACCCACCCTGTTTCTTTTGTGTTTTCTTTTCATGTCCCTCTCCTTACACAATGCATCACCCCAGGGGCCTTCTTACTTTTATGACTTCTACAAATACTCCAAGTTAAACACACAAATCCAAAGACTCATGTTAGAATTTACATATAATAGAGAGCATGCAACATTTGTGTTCTGGGTCTGGATTACCTCACTCAGTACAATTCTTTTTAGTTCTAGAGGCTTATTTACATAATTTAGTTTTCTCTACTGCTCATTAAAATTCCATTGCATATATATATATGTATATATATATATCACATTATTGCCTGTTATCCATTGATAGACATCTTGATTTATTCCCAAGCTATGGGGAAAAAATGCTATCATACCATGACTATTATCAAACACAGTTGAGTAAGAATCTCTGGAATAGGAGCCTTTGCATAGACTACCAGGAGTGGAATGGTTGGGTCATATAAGAGTTACATTTCTGTCTTTTGGAATCACTCTACACTGATTTTTTTTTTTTTAGTGATTGCACTAATGTATATTCCTATCAACAGTGAGCAAGAGTTTCTTGTTCCTCACTCACTGATGTTACCTGCGCTGGTTTCTTGATGACATAATTCTGTTTGAAATGAGACAATCTCAAATCAATTTTTATTTGCATTTTACTGGAGTGTAATGATAGACGGTACTTTTTAAAATGTATATTATCACTAGTTTGTCTTCTTTTGAGAATTAAATATTTGAGAGCCCTAAGATGTCTTCTAAAGATCTGTGTTTAGACCCATTGGCAAATGCTACTCTCTTCCTTAATCAGAGAAACTTCTCTTTGCAATGACGATGAATGAACAGACATATGGTTGCTTAAGGTACTAAAAATAATTTATGATTTAGTTTTCAGTCCAAAAAAGAATACTGCACTAATCCTCCCAAGCCTCATTTTAATAGAGAAGAGAAAAGGAGACAGAAGATGGAAAGAAAGGTAATAGAATACTATTTTCTTTGCATGATATGGCCAATAAAATTATGTTCTTATAGTAGTTGTGACAGTCTGCAATGGATATGAAGAAACCTGGCTCTCTCACTAATCCATAATGGGTCAAGGAAGGGCTCAAGTAGATCCTGGCTCCTTATTGAACTATTTGGTTACTTATGACTGCTAGAAGAAAAAAGACATTATGTTCAGTTATGAATCTACTGATGAGTCCACCAGATTTCCATATATAATTCCAAATGCATTGTGTCGCAGTTATGGTTCAAATTAAAATCAAGCATATAAAATACAAAAGAGGTAGATGAAGGGAAAAAAAAACTTGTACACAAAGGAGGAAGTAGTGGTAGAAAGAAGATAAAAGAGGGTTGGATCAGAACTTAGAATGTCTGTATACATGTATGAAATTGTCAGACAACAAATTTAATGAGGTATAAAACACAACACATGTATTTATGTACAGAAGTATTTAATGTGCTGTTGCAATTTCCACATGAATCCAGCATAGACACATACATACAGGTTGTAGTGTAAAAGTAATACACTATGTCACACACCGTAAGTCTTTTCTATATGATAACAATTAAATGAGTATGAGACTATTTGAGGATGTTCAGACAACAAATTAGCAATATAGTTGTCAGATTATGATCTTGTCATTAAGAACACATGACTACATTTGTGTTTTTATTTAATTCGTTTGTTTGTTTGTTACTAGCCATAAATTTGTCAGATATTTAATAAATGCACCTGAAGTTTGAATTTTTCTTTCTATTGTGATATTTATATTTGATTATTTGATTATTATTATTATTAATTTTACAAATGCAACATTAACAGGCCTGTGATTCCCTTTGATATGTTTTCCATAGAACTTTGTACCTGGAAAAAATGTGTCTGTCCATATACTAGTGCTGTGAGAAGTTCCCTCAATTCTTTTCAAGTTCTTCATTTGGTAAAATTATATGGAAAATATATGCCAGACTTTTTCTGTGTTTGAGAATTAACAAGGTTGAAAGTGTTGGTTTCTAATTACCCACTTCATTTTCTTTCTTTCCCATCTAGTTTATTCTACATCAACAGCATACATTTCAACTCTAATTAGCATTAGAACATTCTGTATTTCTTTTTTTTTTCATTTTTTTTCTGTATACTTTTTATTATTATTATTATTATTATTATTAACAAAGAAGTCACGCTTTCTATCCCTGTATATCCTTATTCAAGGTCCCTTCCCCCTCCCGCCACATCAGATCATTTTTTCTTCTCCACCACTCCCAATCCCCTCCCATTCTGTATTTCAATTATAGTCATCATGTGCACATTGGCTTACATTTGGAGATATAAGAATCTTAGAGCAAGTGTCATAAATAAAAACAAAATGCCCATAACAACTCCTCTTAATTTGTAGCTACTTCTATGGATAAAATAATTACTATAAATAACAATCAGAAGATACAAGTTTTATGGAACTCAACAATTTTGACATCAAAAAAATAATAACAGAAAGAAAGTAAGGAAGGAAGAAAGAAGGTAAGAAAGACGATACAAGAACCAAATATAAGTTGTTTCAAATGGGTTAAAAGGGTTTTAAACGATAGCTGCATTATTTTCCAAGAAAACATGAATATTCAGACACTCCCTACTGTGATCACTACACAAAGCACCCAGATATAAAGTACACAAAAGTGTGTGCTCACATACTCTATACTGTTTGTTCTATACATATTTCAGACTAATATAAGCACATACACACAAAAATGAATGTGTACCAAGACAGGAACACAAGATAGCTAATGTCCTATCAAATATACTGACACATTTGTTGATCTCTTAAATTTTAATGGCAATTTGGACTCTTCATGGGCAGAAAGAGTTGACATGGGTCTTTCTAAACTTCTTTAGACAAAGTTTTTGTCTTCCTATTGAAGTGAGAATTGGAACTTTCTTAATAAACCTAAGTTCAGTTTTAGAAAAAAAAAAAACCAATACTTCCATTTCTAGAACCAAATATATGAACACATTAACTGAGTCCTGTGCCAGAATAAAGTTTTATTATTTTACAGATGTTTATATGAAGGCAAAGAGGAAAAAAATTGGTTGTTATGCATAAAAAGATTTTTTGGAAAGATAATTATATCAAATGGTAATTTTTTAAAAACTATACTGGTTCAGAAAGGGAGGATATGAATAGACTTTATGTTTAGAAGAAACAGTTATTCCAGAAGCTTGCAGAGGAAAAACCCATTGGAATGGTGTACAGTAAATGAATGTTAAGACTGACATAAACACAAGGCAGGGTATCTCAGATGAGATGGGAAAGGTCCAGGTTGGACAACAGATTGTGTCCATAAGAAAGTCAGAAATTTCACAGTTCTGAACTTAAGCTGAACTTCACGGGGTTCATGCACTTCTTAACTTTTTCCTGAAAATAATTAAAGAAGAAACTCAAGGGAGATTTCTCAAACCAGACATAGAAACTTACTCAGAACACAGGCAACACCTAAATCATAAATGTTGAAATGAATGTCTCAATAATGTAAATAAATTCACCAAAATAGCTACAGTGCTGGTCAGTGTGTTTAACAAAATTGCAACATAGGTATCTTTGAGGGGGGTGTGCTATTCAGCTTCCCTTCTCCTGTCTCTCAGTATTATCTCCTTGGTGTTCTTCAAGGGAAATGCTCAGAGGCAATAGTCTTCCTAAAATCTGGCATAAGACTGGTCTCATCAAGACTCACTAATTATATTCAACTTCCATTGGGTAAATTTTGACATCAAACATTTGACACTATTCAAATGAGAGAATAGATTAGGTACTAACGTGGGTGCTGGCATCCCTCAGGGACAAAATCACAAAGTTCAAAGGGCAAAAATATTGTTATACTTCCAGAACAGGTACACTACTGTTTACCAAAAACTATAGCATGCCTTACTTTTCCAAGTCTTCCGCTTTGTCAGACAGTACACATCCCAGGATAGACTTCTCAGGCCTGCAACTCATACACTGTGCATTCAGGTGCAAGTAGCTCTACTAACCCACTAGAGGTACTAAGTCAAATGTGAGGGCTTTAGTGTGTATTGCCCATGTTTTTTTCCTTTTTAAACTAAAAGTGGTAGATAGTCTTTTGGGATGGCTCAGGGTGGCCCTAAAGGGTAGACACAGAATTTATTATAGTCACTTAAGATAACTTCTAAAAACTAAATAATCCCACATTCTTTGCTGCTGGCCTTACATATAAAGTGACAAAGCACTAGAACATGCAAGTCTCTTGGGAGAAAATTCAGTTTCCTCTGCAAGTATGAGGTTGTGGTATACAAAACAGAAAAGGCTGACCTCAGGGTCTACAAGATTGAATGTGGACTTAAGTGAAAGGCAAATGGCATATTGTTAGGGCTTCATTGCAGCAGGTAGGCATCAAAATAGAAAAATATATGTGCTTAGATCTTACTACACTAGGGCTAGGATTATTATCCTCTCTGGACAGCCATGTAATTTCAAGATGGTCATTGGTAGTGCTGTTCCTTGGCTGGCAGACTATGGGATCAGTTTTAAACATGTAAAATCATAGCCTATATTGTCCGTGGCAGTAGACCAATGATAGTCCAGGCATTTCCTGTAGTAGCACTATGTTCTGTTACATTGTAGATAATTGTCCCTCCTACTGGTTTAATAAAAAATGCTGATTGGCCAAAGGCAGACATGAAGTGTGGGCAGGGATACCAAACTAAGAAAACTCTTGGAACAGGAACAGCAGAGCAGAGAAGTCAGAGAGACACCATGATGAGATGCCAGTAGATGCAGAGGAAAGAAGTTGAAATGCTGCTCTGAGAAAAGATATTGGGCTGCATGGCTAAACAAGATAAGAATCATGGGTTAATTTAAGAGTTAGCAAGTTATATGCCTCAGCCCTAGGTCAATCAATATAAAATTAATGTAAGCTCTGTGTGTTTCTGTGGGACTTGTGGGTCTGTGGGACTGGACCATAGGCCAAACAGGCCAGAAACTCATTGTACAATTTTCTCAATATAAATTCATTTACTTAATTTTTTACATGTGTGTCTGTTAGTGCCTGAGTGTATATGCACCCCATGCAAGGTTTCTGTCAGTGGATCCCATAAGAGAGTGTCAGATGTTCAAGAGCCAGAGTTACATATAGATGTGCCCTAACTTGAGGGCTTGGAATTGTACCGTGGTCATCTGGCAGCAAGTGTTCTTAATTATTGAACTATCTCTCCAACCCTGTATTTCCTACATTATAAAGTAGAAAAAAATGGAATCTATTTTGATCTCTGCATTTCTTGATTATAATTAACAGGTAAGAGTAGGCACTAAACTTTCTTCCAATAAAGGAATATAGGGATTATGGAGTTTAAGAAATTGACATATTAATAAAATAATTTAGGAACAACCTATATAATGTATTTAAAGTGCATAAGATAGCCAATGTTTGCATAACTCCTTTTAAATTACAGCAGGATTTCACAAGCTTTATTTCATTTGATTTTTGACAACTCAGCAAGGTGGATATCACTGCATGTATATAAACTGAAGAAGAATCAAATGTTTGTTGAACATATGGTAAGCTGTTCATGATTACATTTATTAAGAGAAGAAAGCTTTCTTCACATTTTAGACGTGGCTTAGCCTGTCTTAAACATAGTCTTCCAATGTCATGTTCTCATCAACTGTCATCTCAACAATTGAACTGGGTGTGAGGTTTAATATAAATTCACTGCTTGACTATTTGAATATGACTGATAAATGATTGACAAGTTTTGTACTCTTGAATATATTAAAACCAAACAGGACATTTCTTATGCAGTTTCTAATATAAAAGACATAAAATATACTATTCTTAAAAAAAGTGATTAAGCAAAAATAAGTTTTGGGGGGATTGTTTGTGAGTCTGTTGGTATTTTAAAGTCTTCTTTGCATCCCTATCAGCCTAGAAGTTGAATTAAAAATGCACAAGAGTTATGCACAGATGGACACTTGATTAGATTCTCTGTTGGGCACTAGCACCTCTTCTGATTCCTCATGGGAATTGTCCTCTGTTTCTTTCACAAAGAAAGGATGAAACTGCCCATCTTCTCCAGTGTCACAGGATTGGTAAATGTTGTATAAGAGAAATCAGGAAATTTAGAGGAAAATCTGATATTTCTGTGCCAAATAAGGGGGCTCTTTTTCATCTTACAGAAAATCAAATAATGGAAAAAAAAAGAATGATATTTTATTTTATATTCAGTGTTGTCATTTCCACCAAATGGTGTTCCTTTCTGAAAAGATGATTGTGAAACTAATTTGCAAGTGAATGAGATAAAGTTTTAAGTGGATGAGCCCAGCTAGGACTCCAAGCAATAGTGGAGAGGGTGCCTAAACTGGCCTTTCCTTATTATCATATAAATGATCACCCTAATTGCCATCATAGATGATGGAAGCAGATGCAGAGATCCATAGCTAAACACCTCATTGAGCTACTGGCCCAGCTAAAGAGAGGGAGGAGAAATTGTATGAGCAGAGGGATCCGAATCATGATGAGAAGACCCATGGAGTAGGCAGTCCTGTGTTGTTAGGAGTCCGCAGACTCTGAAAATAACAGCTGACAAACCTTCATGGAATGGATCTGGACCCTCTGAGTGTAGATAACATTTCAAAGGCATAGGCAGTTTCTGGAGCCTCTTGCAATCAGACCACAGTCTATCCCAGGTCCGTGAACTGGCTGCTCAAACCCGTGTCTAGCGGGGAAACACCTTTCTTAGCCTTTGTACTTGGAGGAGGGACTCAGTCCTATCTCAACTGGATATGCCAGAGGAAATTGACTCACCTTAAGAGTCCTTGCCTTCTCTGGAGAATGAAGGAGGGGGTGGGGGGCAAGGCCGAGGCTGGGGGAGGACTGGGAGAAGGGGCAAGAGAGGGAGCAGTAGTGGGTATGGAAAACAAAGTTTTTTAATTAAAAAAAAAAAGTTTTAAGTAGAAAAATTGAAGGTGTTAGGCTCCTGCAGAACCTAAAGTCTAGGAGGACAGATTTCCTTGACTCCCCTGCTAAGAAATCATGTGATTCTTAACATGAGATATGTGTCTTTTCCCAGCTGCTCTCAGTAGCATCTTTGTGAATCAGTTGTGTATCGGGGTTGTAACATAAAATAAAATTTAGAGGGACTTTATAATAAGAAGAATTTGTAATTCTTCATAATGAATTACATACATACATACATACATACATACATACATACATACATAAAGAAATACAGCATCAATGACATCCACCATCTACAAAACTAATTTTATGAGATCTAATGGCTGCATCTTGATTCAGAAACACACATTTTCCTTATTTTCATTGCCAATTTTGACATTGTTGAAGACTGTCCTTTTCTTTGAAGAATTTTGTCCCTTAGACACTTATACCTCAAAAATAGTTATCATATCTATGTATAAGCTAATGCCTATCTATTTCTTTGTGTATCTATCTATCATCTATCTCCATCTATATACTCAAAAATTTCCATCTATCTTCTATCCATCTATTTGCCATCATCTCTTGATATCTGTCTGTAATCTAACTATCATCTCTAATCTACTTATTAATCTTTTTTTCATCTCTGAAACTTTTCTTTCTTTACTTCATTTTTCTATTTCTTTGTTTATTGTCACATTACATTTTAATGTATTATACTTTTTGAGAATTTTATATATGAATATATTGCATTTTGATCACATTTATCTCCATTCCTCCAGCTAACTGCCCACAGATTCATCTACTCCCTTCTAACTTCTTATTCTCTTTAATTTCTCTTTTGTAGTCCATTGACTCCAATTTCTGCTGCCAATACATTCATGGGCAAGGTCCCAGTTTTTTCTTTCTCTTGCTTTAAATAATTTCCTTGGATAACTTTAGTTCAACTCCCATTGAAATCAATTATTGGCTTTATTAGCATTCAGATATCTCCTCTGAAGTTTGATCATTTATAAAATAAGTGTATGAATATTGTGAAATGTATTTACTCCCAATGGAAATCAGTTTTTCCCTCCTGTTTTGACTAAACCCTAAATAATTGCACAATTTTTCATCTGAATATCCAAGTCAAAACCTTGATGAGTTCTTCCAACCACAGTACTTTCTATTCCAGCATGCTGCTTCAGTGTCTTTAAAGGTTTATACTAAGTCTTTCTCTCTACCTCCAGAACCAATCTTTAATTCAAATTTTCTATATTGGTCATTAGAATTTGTGTGGAGTCCCCACCATTTTTAGTGCCATAAAATACCTATATTGCAGAATTCTCAGAGAGACAACTCAGATTTGAAAACGTGTTAAAATCTACTTGAGTTCCAAGCAGCTCTGCAGAACTGGGTTCCAATCTGTGTCTTGATTTTAGCATTACTGCCTGAGTCAGTTCCCTACCCAGATTATTCTACCAGTATTGGCACAAGCTCAGTCTGCTTCCCTTAATTTCTGTGTCATGTACCTTACATTCTCTAACAGTGGCAAATCCTCCTACCACTTTCCCCTTCCATATATGCTATGCTTCTCTTCATTTCCATTCTGCTTCTTCTATTTTTGTGCCTGGTCTTCCCTGCCACCTCCCTACCCTATCACATATATACTTTCTTGCATTCAGAAATATTTGTTCTCCTTCTAAATAATCATTTCTGTGTAGAACTTTCCTAACTCTACATTTATAAGGGTTATTTAATATGTTCAATATACATGACAGTTATGGTATACACAGAAGTACCTGGTATGTAGTAGAGAGTTGACATAAAGGAGATCACAGGGAAATTTTGCATCAAACATTGAAACCTTAATTTTTTTCCTTATGGCTTTATGGACATGTATTTTTGCATGCATTATAAAAGCAAGTTATAACAGAATTGGCTGGTATGGTGTGGTGTTTCTTGTAATGATCTAAATATACTAGTAGTTATCTCTTGATAGAGTTTCCAGTCTGCACAGCATGCTCAGCCACAAATATCTCATTTATCAGAACTCTTTGTCAACAAATAGATATTTATCCACATTGGTATTACCTTCATGGGCTTTCATCTTCCTTTACAATTGCTTCATCCAAATTCATAAGCTAGTAGTTGTTGTAAATGGTTCTGGCCCAGACTTTTTGAGCCCGGCCACAAACTTTGGACCCACAGTTCCACAGAAACACACAGATGCTTTTATTATTTTTATGCTGATTGACCTAGGGCTCAGGCATATAACTTGTCAACTCCTTCATCTTAACTAACCCCTCTCATTCAGCCATGTGGCTCCGTACCTTTTCTCAGAGCAGCATTTTCTCTGTATCTCCTGGCAGCTCCAGTGACTCTGGCATTTGTGTCTGGCTTCTGTGTATGGTGTCTGTCTCTGCTCTGAGATGTTCCTGACTTTTCTTAGCCTAGTAACCCCACCCACACTTCCTGTTTGCCTTTGGCCAATTAGCTTTTATTATACCCATAGGTGGAACAAATATTTGTATTACCAGCATAATTCCACTACAAGTAGCAGCATTGTTAGAGGTCTAATGTGAAGGCGTAAGAGTATAGGTCTGGCATATGAGCATATGAATGCATTTAGGAATGTAGGTCTAAATTGGTAGCAATGGATTATAAAGCTAACATGTTTGTATGCAGGGGAATATATATTATCATGCACAGATATTTGTGAAAATATATAGGCATACCAGCATATAGCATTATATGAATTTGTAAGCACATGTGTGAGCATGGTACAACGACTTCTTAGTATGTGTAGGCATATATGCAAGGATTGAGGCATATAAGCATGCAGAATGCGGACAGGAATGTAGAAATGTGGGCATGCATATAGGCATATTGGCATATATGCTGGTATTCACATATTAATGTATAGTCATGAATATGTAGGCATGAAATTTTCTATTGACTTCAGTGGAAATAGATGGTTCATCATTATCTAGGATTTTTTTTTTTATTCTGAAAGCATGAAAGACATACCATGAAAATTATCATTTTTTTATCTTTCATTTTCTCTACTCAGGATATTTCTGTGCATCTGTCACTTGTTCACTTGGATGTAATTCAAATTCTCATTAAAGAGTGGTTACCACTGGGGTAGGCCTCTTGCTGCAGTGAACTGGAATCTTTTCCGAACTCTATTTTTTTGCTTTTGTTACCACAAAATTTTAAAATTAAAACTTTGGAGACCATGAATTCTATTTCATCCTTTCTCACTTTCATATTATCAGGAAGATCACAAGTTTTAGTTTATAAATTGTTCATCCATTAGCAAGTGAGTCAGACTTAGGGACATTTTATACAATAGCAAAATGTTAAGAGTTGTGAGGATGTGCCTGAGGATAAGCCCATGGTCTATTCTCTTACTGCCTCACTTCTGAGATACGTTCAGTCAGTGGACTATTGACCTCACCCTTCCTAAGACTCTTCTTTCTGTAACTTCCATTGATCAGTCTCTGTTTTGATTTGGTTTTTCTTTCTCTCTTTTGGCATTCATGGCTGTAAACTCTTGGCCACTACTGCGATTTTTTGCTACCTCTCTTTATAAAGCACAATCTTCAAGTTTCTATCTAGGACTATTCCTTGCTTTATTTCCTTTTGTTCTTTGCTTATTATTTTTCCAGTTTTCTTTTAATTTGACAATGGGGAAGTCTAGTTAAAGTCCTTTAACAGTAATAAATGTCCTTTTAGATATAGTCATTCTTTTCACCCAACCTACCCAACAAATGCTGAATTTTATGTTCTTCAAATCCTGTTAATTAATCACATGCATGTTCTCTTCATCTTCAGTAACTAATCCTGGTTATCAAAGTCATTTCCCCAAATAATTTCAATAGCCTAGTTGCCATATGTCCGTAACTACTCCTAGAAGCTGCAAATGTATTCCTAATTACTTTTTCTGAATAATTTGAACACAGACTATCTTCCAATGTAGAGATATGTGCACCACACATCCAGATTCTCAATTTAGTCATTAGTAGCTACACAGCATAAACTGAGATACTTAATGTAGTCTAGCCACCTATTTCCAACATTCCTGTGCTGGCTAGTTTTATGTCAATATGGCACAAGCTGGATTCACAGGTGAGAAGTGGGGAGACTTCATGGATAAAATGTCTCAAAGATATCAGTCTATCTATAGGCAAGGTTGTTACTTATTTTCTTACTTGATTATTAATATGGAAGGCCTCAGTCTATTGTTTCACCTCTGGGCAGTAGTCCTAGGTTTTATTAGAAAGCAGTTTAAGCAAGCTACAATGAGCAATCCAGTAAACAGCACTCTTCCATGGCCTCTATATCAGATACTGTCTCAAGTTCCCTGTATTGTTACTGTTTGAGTTCCTGTCCTGACTTCCTTTGATGATGAGCATTGCTGTGCATGTGTAAGCCAAATAAACTCTTTTCTTCCCCAGTTACTTTGGCCATAGTGTTTCAGCATAACAATAGTAACCTTAACTAAAACAATTTCTTTTTTGTTTGCTCTCATACTTTATCTATATTTAAGTTCTCATATAATACACTTGCATCCTCTTTATGATGCAAACTTTACTAAATGTTGTTCCTGCCGTCTTTTTGGTATGGTAGCTGCGGTTATCAGGAAAATTGTTCCTTTGTTTTCTTTGCTTGTTTGTTCTTGTGGTTAACAGTCCGGTGATGCTGCAGTTTACTTCCTTCTGTGTTGTCTACCGTTATGAAAAGCAACTTGCAGAGGACAGAGTGTATTTCATCTTACACCCCCCAGATCATCCCACCACTAAAGGAAGTCAGGTCAGAAAATCAAGCAGGAAACTGGAAGCAGGAACTTATGTATTAGACACAGAGGAATAGCACTGCTTAGTGTATTATTCTTCGTGTGTTTCTATGTATCCCAGGACCACTTGTCCATGGGTGGAACCACTCAAGTGGTTGGATGCCCCCTCCCATCATTAATCAAGAAAATGTGCTGCTGGCTGCCCATAGGCAACAGGCAAGTCTGTTTTGCTCAATAATTAAGATTCTCATTTCACAGATAACCCTGGTTTGTGTCAAGTTGACAAAACAAAACTAAACACCACAGGTGGGTAGTAAATTGGAGTTTCACTGTTTGATCTCTGTTTCACTGAGAACAAATTATTATTTTCTTGTTTTTTAATTGCTTTACTTGGTGTGCACAGAAAGTAGTATGAAACTATTGGGTTTATTGTTAGCATCAAATGGAATGAGTCAAGTGAAGTTCTCAGAAAGTGCCAGATGCTCCAGAGTTCCCAGGGGAAACATGTTTTGACAACATCATCTTAACCAGAATCCTGTGTTGTCATTTTGAGGATTGTCAGTTATCTTCTTAATCATACTTCAAGCATAATTTTACTTGCTGGTATTCCTACTATATATTTCTGCTTCATGAAACTTACAAGTGATTAAGTAACAACCATGACTTTACCTTTTTAGTTTATATCTGGTATGATGTCAATAATCACATCTCATCATACACTAAATATTTTAAAAATTAGAGTATTTAAGAGAGCATTGATAAATGCTTATTAAATTATTGAATATATAAATAAATGGTACAGTAACTAGTAAGAATAGAGACATATTGCCAAGCAAATGCTATATCAAATAAAAAATTACAAAATGTACTTTAAGAATAATATTCAAATTAAGAAAATCACAGAAGATTAAATACAGAAATCTTTGATAATATAATAGACATGTAGGCTAAGCTATTGTTCTACATGCGTTTTTGTAATTTGGGTGCACATATTGTGTTTTCCTATGTGTAGTGTACATATTTATTTTCATACACACATATGTGGGTGCATATGGAGCCCTCAGTCTGACACTGAGAGAGTTGTTTAATTGCAGTCCCCATTATGTAATTAGAAAGGTTCTCTCAATTGAACCCAAAGCTCATAAATTTGTATAGTTTAGCTAACCAGTTTGCTGTGAGGAATCCTGCATGTCTGCCTTCTGAAGCTTCAAATTTCAGGTAGGCTACCACATATATCTGACACTTAATTGGGTTCTATGAACCCAAAGTTTGGTTTTCATGGTTGCATGACATGAACCAGTGAACTATCTACTTATTCCCTAAACTATTTATCATCACATTTTATAAAATTTCCAAAGGACACTCTAAGCTAATATAGTAGCAAATGTTGGTAATTGTGGCGTTCTAGAGGTTAAAGCAGGCAGACTGACTCCTTAGCCCAGTTTGAGGTACAGGGGAAGTTTGAGGTAAGTCTGTGCTATTTAGGAATGTAGGGCAAGGCTCACATAAACAGAATGTAGGGCACGGATCACATAAACTGCAGATCACCCATATTTATGGGTGATCTGCAGTTTCAAATCAAACCACAACACTAAAACAGAAGGAATCCTTCTGAGTTGAATCTTGGAACAAGAAAATAAAAAAATGAGAAAATCACTTTCAGAGACTATAAAACATAAGTAATCTAGTCTCAGAAGTAATACAATCTAAAACCACAAAGGTTAAAGAATTTTTTGTATCTCAATCATTGATTAAAGATTCACAGAGGAAGAAAACATAAATATTTAGAAAATGTTTATTCTACTCTTTCAGTAATAAAGAATAATCATGTGCTGTCACAAATCACAAGACAACTTTGGCTTGTTCTCACATACATACCTCAGTTTAAAAACCAGACAATAAAGAGTGAAGTACTTACCTCTATGTTTATACATACATAGCTTATAGGTATAAGCTATATGCAATGCTATATATATGAAGCTAAAATAGGAATTTGTTTGGAGCACATTGGAAAATGAGCTTACCCACATTAATTTTTTCCACTAATGAATTGTGTTGAGAATATTAATGTCTAGTGATCTCAAGTTGAAGACCTCAGGTTGGCTCAAAATGAAGTAGTTTGAAGTGGTCACTGACAGGATTCAGGATGACTGTTCTTTATTTCTATTTTCTTTTTAAAACTTTTTATTCATTTTTTGCATATTTCATATCATGCCTCTTGACTTCATTCATCTCCTGTTTCTTGAAATTTGCCCTCTGCCCTGACAACCACACCCCAAAATACTATAAAATTTAAGAGAAAAGAGAAGGAAAAAGAATGAGGACAAAAGAAATAAAGAAAGAAGGAGGGAGGGAGGGAGAGAGGAAAGAAGGAAGAACAATGAAGGCAGAAAGAATGAAAATAAAGAAAAGAAAGACAGATTTACCCATGGAAGCTGGAGTGAGACAGAGTGAGTCACACAGTATATATCCTTTTGTCTATATGTCTTTATTTGCAAGTGTCCATTGCATAGTCATTGGTCTGGTTTGAGGCCTCTGGTTTCAGCAACCCTAGAGATAATGTCCCCCACCAGGGTCCTCTTGGATAGTCTGTTGTTGCCTGTGTGGTGCAGAGCTTTGGATCTGCAGGATATGCCTTTTCACATGCTCCAGCAGATTATAGATGGAATGATTGTTGGGGTGTGCCAACATAACCCCTGTTCTGAGCCTGGGTTGTTGCAGGGTTGGTGGGTCCACCAGTTCTTCCCTGTCCTCACCACCAGAGTGAGCTCTCTAGCATTGTCCCAGCTAGTTCCCCCTGTGGAACAATGATGAAGGAGATGGATCAGTTCTTAATGCTTTCATGCCCTCAGGGTCAGTTCACCCACACCTATACCATGAAGGTCAGCTCTACTGTGTTTTCCTGGAGATGTCCAGGGTTAGAATCCTGACTGATGAGGGCAAAGACAGCTCTTCTGCTCTTATGACCTCAAGTCCAGCTCTCCCACCTACCACAAGATGGCAAGGGCAGTGTGTGTGTGTGTGTGTGTGTGTGTGTGTGTGTGTGTGTGTGTGTGTTACAGATGAAGGGAGTGACCAGAGCTCTCACTTGCTTTTTTACCTATTTTTATAGACCATCACTCAGCATCATTTGACCCAAAGATGTTAATTTCTTCATTTCTTTCTTAGTCATTTTACTACTTTCTATGTGTCTCTGATAAAGAAAAGTCATTTAAACTTGAGAGCTGTGGTACATTTTATTCGATAGCACAAATTTATTTTAAAATTATCAGCCTTTACTTTCTTCAAATTAAGATACTCCTTGTGATTCATTTCAGTGATGGGTAGTCCCTATCTCAAATCACTTTGCTGAGGATGTAGGCATTTGATTAGCACGTTTGCTGGGAGCTGTTATCTTCAAACTCTGCTCTCATCAGGTATTGTCCAACACAAAATATGATCAAAGATTAAGAACCCCAGGGACATATGGGTCCTGAACTCATCAGCTCCAAATCCTACTATAAATTATCCAAATGAGGTATTTGCCAAGATTCTTAACTGATTGTGCTATTCAGGATACCGCCATTTCAATTAGAAGTGGCATGACATATGACAGCTGAGAATAAAACCAATAATTTCACTAATGCCAGGGAAGGTTATAGGACCTCAGGGAATTACAGCAAGTGTTACAGGAAGTCCACATTCTTTGTCCCTGTGTGTGCTTTTGGAGTGAGAAATATTTTAATTTTTATAGCCTATGTATAGAAGTTTAGTTGGGAGGGAAGTTGAAGTAGCAACATTAATGACACAAATATTCACAAATCATAACAACAGAGATATTCTTACTTTTATTGCTGACTCTGCATCTACATGAAGCATGGGAGTCTATCGACCATGTTGCAATTGGTCTCCATTACCAACTTGAAAGGATCTAGAGTCACTGATAATTGGTGTGTGAGGGAGTTTATAGAGTGGGTTGACTGCAAGTAACATCAGTCTTTGGATTGGGATGTTGGATCAAATAAAATGTAGAAATCATGCTGAGCCCTGGCACTGACATGTGTGACTACCTAACTCTTGCTCATGCTGACTTCTCCAGGAAGGATTGGATGCTCAAGTTATAACAGAAAAATCAGTTCATTCTTCCATAATTTGCTTTCTTAAGTATTTTTTCACGACATTAAGAATAGTAACTTTTTGTCACAACATTAAGAATACTGACTTTTTACAACTCAGCAGAATTTCAAAGAACCCCTAGTTATGAACATTCTCTCTTTGAAGACTATTAGAAGTCTTGAGGTTCTCCCTGGAAATAACCTAGATGTTCCTCAACTGAAGAATGGATTAAGAAATTGTAGTACATTTACACAATATAGTACTCTTCAGCAGTTAAAATAAATGGCATCCTGAAATTTGCTGGCAAATGCATGGATCTGCACAGTATCATCAAGAATTAAGTAAAACAGACCCGGAAAGATAGACATGGTATGTACTCACTAATAAATGAATTTTAGATGTAAAGCAAAGGATAACCAGGCAACAATTCACAACACACACACACACAAACACACACACACCCCACCCCACCATTCCCCCACCATCTGTACAACAGTTAAGTAACAGGACAAAGTTAAAAGAGACATCCATAGATTCATCTAGGAAGGGGAAATAGAAGATCTTTTGAGAAAATTGTGATCATACAGAGAGAAAGAGAGGAGGTGAGAAGAGAACATGAGAGAATGGGATGGTTGAGTAGAGGGATTAAGGGGGAAGTAACAGAGAGGGAGAGCAAATAAGTGGATATCCTGATAGTGGGCGCCATGGTGGGATTAGAATGAAACCTGATGCTAAGGAATACCCGAAATCCCACAAGATGAGCCCAGCTAGGAGTCCAAACAACAGTGGAGAGGGTGCCTAAACTGGCCTTTCCCTATTGTCATATGAATGGCCACCCTAATTGCCATTACAGAACCTTCATCCAGCACCTGATGGAAGCAGATGCAAAGATCTGTAGCCAAACACCAGGTTGAGCTTCTGGTCCATCTGAAGAGAGGGAGGAGAGAGATTGCATGAGTAATGGGATCAGGATCATGATAGGGAGACCCATGGAATAGACAGTCCTGTGCTGTTAGAAGTTCACAGACTCTAAAATAATAGCTGATGAACCTTCTTAGAATGGATCTAGGTTC
>PVIH01002136.1:59530-175104 GCA_004025045.1 Sigmodon hispidus
TCATAAGCATGGCTTATCAAGGGTGGAAATACAAATAAGATTGCTACACATATATTTTCTTTGTGTTCATCTTTCCCTCTGAATTTTTTTTCCATCCCTGTATATCCTTATTCAAGGTCTCTTCCCCCTCCCAACACATCTGGTCATTTTTCTTCTCTGCAACTCCCCATCCCCTCCCTGGGCAGGGAGCAGACAGTCCCATGGTCCCACTAGCCCAATAATGCTTAGATCAGTCTCCACTTCTGGCCAAATCCAGTTCTTTCCCCCCTCCCTCAAGAGTGAGTCAGGTGTTCCTATAGTTGGACTGGGGTTTGAAGGATCAGTCCAGGGTGTTTCTGATCCCAAGCTGTTCGGTGGTTGTGGTTTGCCGCTTGGGCATGTTTGGCTTTTTTTCTTGTTTGTTTGTTTATAGACCACTAGTGAGTGAGTACATCCCCTGCTTATCTCTCTGAGTTTGTGAGACTTCGCTCAGGAGGATATTCTCCAAATCCATCCATTTGCCTGTGAATTTTAGGATATCATTTTTTCTTACTGCTGCGTAGTATTCCATTGTGTAGATGTCCCTCAACTGAAGAATGGATCTAGGCCCTCTTAATGTGGATGATACTCGAGAAACATGGGCAGTTTCTGGAGCCGCTTGTAATCAGACCAGAGTCTACTCCCATTTCAGGTACATGAACTGACTTTTTGGAGCCCATGCCTTGTAGGGGAACATCTTCTCAGCCTGGATACTTGAGGGAGGGAACTTGTCCCACCTCAGCTGGATAAGCCAGAGGGAACTGACTCACCTTGGGATTCCTTGTCCTCTCTAGGGGGTGAAAGGGGGGTAAACAGGTGGTGAGATTGGGAGGAAATGGAGAGACTTGGGCAGGACTAGAAGAAGGGGCAGGAGGGGCAGCATGGAGGGTATGAGATTTTTTTAAAACAATAAAAAAGAAGTATTGAGATTCTCTCAACATGTTGCAATAGGAAGTTATATTTTCCTGAGTATATTTGAGAAGTTTATCATAGCAGGTGACATCCTGAACTCCAAGACTTTAAAAATTACTGTGACAAGTCATATTTAAAAATTTTAATTTTTCTTGACCAGATCAATCCCCTTCTCAAAGCAAACTCTGGCATTTGGAGAGGAAGACAGTCCTTGTATCAATAGAAAGCACAGAAATTCTGGTGTGTGCTTGAGTTAAAACATCAATGCTGACACCCAACTCAGCCAGGAAAACTGGTACAGGTGTAATGAATTCAAAAATCATTCAAATCTATTGCTTTGTGATGATTGGGATAATTACAAACTGTATGCTTTGGGTCTCAGTTTCTGTTGGTGTGATTTAAAATGTTTTGCTATTGTGAGGGGTTACTGTTTTTTTTTTTCATTTTTTTATTATTATGAATAAAGAAGTCACATTTTCTCTCCTTGTATATCCTTATTCAAAGTCCCTTCACCCTCCCACCATATCAGGTCATTCTCTCTTCTCCACATCTTCCCATTCCCCCATGGGCAGGCAATCTCAAGGTCCCATAGATTCTTTTCTCATACAGTACATTTCACTCACAGTTGGTACAGGCCTGTAGTCCCAGCTAATGGAGAGGCTGAGACAGAAGAATTACTTGAGTCCAGGAATTCTGAACTGAAGTGCACTATGCAGATCAGATGTTCTTCAGAATTGATATGGTGACCTCCTGAAAGAAGGGCACTGATAAGTTGCCTAAGAAGGAGTGAATTAGCGCAGGCTTGAGTTACTCATTTTTTAAAATAGTATTTGTGAGGTTTCCTTGTGTCTCCTTAGCTGGACAAGACCTTGCTGGAGTGGCTTTATTATTACAACAGTTCTCTTGCATCTGCCTCCTGAGTGATGGTATACCAAACAGGAGACATTGGGTTTGTTATTTTATTTAGTCAGTAAAAGTGAAAGTGAATCTATTGTATAAAAAACTTCGTTATTATTGTGTTTTACTTATTCTTCAGAAACTTGATGCTGCAGCATCAAACCACTCCCAAAAGTGTGACAGCTCATGAATGCAACAAACCTGAACACACTGCACAGCCTGAAGGCAGCCTAACAGGATGGAGAGTAAATTTTGCAGAGTTCAGTTGCCTAAGTCTTTTCGAGATAAATTAGTTGGTCTTTTTTTAAGTGATTCTGCTTGTCTAAGAGTATCTTTCAACAGTCCTAACTGCTGACGTATATATATGTATATATATATATATATACATACACACTTACATATGTATGCATGTATATATAATATACACACATATACGTATGTATATATACATATACATAGAGACACATATGTGTGTAACCTATACACACAAACACACACATACACACACACAAACTCACACACTTGGAAAAGAAAGAACCCAGTAAATCCAGTCACTTTCAGGGAATTTTGAAGCCATCGAGTTATTTACTTCCTGAATTTAATGAGCTTCTCTACTGGTTGCAATATTTACTGCCTTTTAGGATATCCTGTTTTACCTCTTTTTTAAGACCCTGGGTCTTGATAAACTTCACTCCAAAATGGAAGGTTTTAGTATTAGGGAAAGTGCCACCCATGAGTTGTTAAGCTATTAAGCTCCAGAATGGGTATCTCAGGTAATAAGATGTTCATTTTCTCATCAATGAGTTTTCAAATAATCCAGAAATAAATTTAAAAAAGCAAAACAAAGCAGGCATTCAAATTAAAATACTAGAGGAGACTTGCTTTGAAGGATATAAGTACCATGCTTCATGGTCAATTGTTCCTGAAGTCATCTTGAGTCTAGGAGCGAGACAAAAAATACAAAATGAATTCAAACTGAAGCAAAGTCGGTAATTATCTGAACCACACTTCACAAACTGAAGATCCTACAAAACCAGAAATCCCAAGCACACCAAAAAAAAAACCTCAATGGAAAAAAAATGCACTTTTTAATGTTAGATCCTGAAATTCATCAATGACAATATTACTTTTCTGATTCTGAAAATGAGCTATAGTAATGTTGGGTATTTGTATATGTTTGGTATTTGTATCAAGGGAAACCAGATGATGGTGAGATGGAAATTTTTTGTTAAATCTATTGCAATTTAAGAATTCTAAATATGTCTGAAAATTTAAATAAAAGCTTATGGAAGAAAACCGCAGCCATTCTGTAAGAAATTGTATTGTCTTTTAATGTTCCAAGCACAGTGTCTCATCCCAGTTCAGAAGGGAGGAAACACCCCTGCTGCAGAACAGAAGCCAGGTGCTCTTCATAGTGCTCCCCAAGACCCACTTCAGATGGTTTTCTTCCTCCTTCAGTCACCTCTAGAAGCTCAAGCCACCTGGTGTTTTCTTATTGACTTAGGATGAATACTCTACATATTTCATGAGTAGACTCAGCAGATCTGAGATGTTGAGAATGCAGCCTTGTATGACAGATGATATTTTCATGGTAGGAAACAAGCACAGGTGTGTGTTTCTCCAGCAGCAAGTGACAGACAGATGGAGTGAGGAGGGTCCTGTGGGACCAGCACCATGTGGGTACAGACACTAAGGAGCTGTTGTGTCTGCAGACATTTTAAAAAGGTATAAGCTTGATTTCAAGCTTATGTGTTTTTCATAAACACTATATACCAGTTACTTATCACAATATAGGTGAGAAAATACTTTTACCCATTGGCCTTAACTACTTACATAATCACTCCCTTATTTTTAATATTTATTGGCATTTGATAGAGAATTTGTATAGAGAATAGAAGACCCCCAAACCCCTGTTGCTTTCTCACTGTCTGACTCAGTAGATTGGGAGAAGAATTTATACACATTTGATAACCAGTTAGTGCCTGATGTTGGATGTGAATGCTTTAGGTAGCAGGCAATATGTCCACTGAAACTAGATATACACACAAGCTAGATATTGTCTAGAGAAAGGATGAGAGAAACATTGCATTTGTGTGTGTGTTTATGAGTATATAAATATATATAAATGTATATGCATACATTTGATAAAATTAATTTCATCTTCAGTCAGATGGCACAGTGAAAAATAATGAAAGTATAATTACTAAAATAATGATTGCATTACTTTGATGTACTTGGTATCAATTCAAACTCTATTCTGTAGACAATACTCTTCAGGTTGCTTGTAATAGAAAGTTTCTGACCTGGCCTAGTCCTAAGGTCTGGACCTACCTGCAGCTTCTTCTCCCTCCAGAAATAACTGAGACACTTATACTAATAACATTATGGCTATGTCTATGGCTTAGGTATATTTCTAGCTTGCTCCTGCATCTTAATTCAACCCATTTTCATTAATCTGAATTGCCAAGTGGCCCGTGGCTTACTGTGTTACTTTTTCATATTGATTCTTGGGCTGCTAAATGGCATCTCTCTTGACTCCACCTTCCTTTCCCTATCTATGCTTGAATTTCCCTGCCTGCTTCCAAGATGCCTGCCATAGGGCAATACAGTTGCTTTATTAATAAATGATATTCACAGCATACTGAAAGACATCCCACACCAGAAGTTTATATTTTATTTGTTTATTTGTGTGTCTATATTTATGCAAGAATATGAATGTGCATACATGGAGGTCGGCTGGAGAGTAAGTTCAAGGTGTATTTCTTTGCTTCCACTATGGAAGGTATCTTGGTGGCAAGAGCTTTGCTTTGTTGAGCCATGTTGTCACCTTACCTCACAGTGAGTGCTGTCTGAGTAGGACATCGTGCTGTTGCGAGTAAATTCTAGGAAAATTGACACTTTTGTATTTTTTAACATTTATAATGCATAAGTAAAAATGGAAGAATATTGCGAGATTCTATAGAATAATGGACCAATGACAACAAAATGGAGATGGGGAGATGTTACAGACAAAGCTATGATATTGATTACAAGCAAATTTGAGAAGAGAACATCTACATTTTGTATCCTCCAGGTTGGACACAGAGATTTCTATGGAGTGCATCTTATATTCATGGAATTTATAGAACAGATCCTGATGATAACATTTTATTAGCTACCATGTTTTCCATGATGATTCGCTGATGCAGATCTATCTGAATGCAGGGTTGAGAAGTCAAGCAGGGACAGCTTCAAAAAACTAGCTTTAAAAATGTGCTTTCATCTAGTCAGAACATCAGTAACACTGAGTTCTCCTTCATTTAAAGTATCTGAAAATGTACAAAACAGAACTAATTTATTTCCTGTTCTTTAAGGAAAGGAGAAACCCAGGCACATAAAACAAAGTATCAGTTGCAAATTATCACCTGTTTTCGGATACATGGCCTTTTTAAAACTGTTCTGAATTGTGTTTTCTTTGCAATGTTGGCTAAAAGAACCAATCCAACACATTGCTAAGAAGTAACAACTAAACTTATGTTTTGATTTGTTCAAAGCTCAACCATTGAGTGAGTTTCTGAAATCTTTTGTTTGAAAGATTCAGATTTGCTTTAACCTTGATCATAACTCTGCTAGAGTTCACAGAGCTAAGGACACTTCAGGATCTGCTCTACTGAATCGTACTCTCATGGCACAGATGACACAGGATGAAAAAAATAAATAAATAAAAGCCTGAAGCAGCTGTAAGGGGTGTGAGTTGATGGCAGACTTTCCTGAGCCTGGGTCTCATCCACACTCACTTTAGCTTTGCTTGCTTGTTGCCACATGCCACGGTGCATTCCTGTCCCCTATTCCTACAACTCCTGCAAATGGTATCATTTTGCAACTAATTTACTTGCTTAGTTTTGGCCATTAGTCATTCCCAATATCCTCAATCTGCAGGTAATTTTCCACATTATTAGTTACCCACCTGTCTTATTATACTGGACTCTCGGAAACCCTGTGTGCCTGCATTTTCTGCACCTTTAGATCAAGCAAATAATTGCCTGTACCTGGATGGAAGAATTTAATAGGAAGATTAGAGTTGATTCCAAAAGTTAATAACTATAGCATCTGGTTTCCCTTTTTAACATTTAAATGATAAATTCAGTGTTCATGGAGAGCGAGAGAATGAGTCAGCTCACCAGAGTTGAAAATCTTTTTAGTCTTACTTTTTGGTCATGTTAAATGGAGAAGGGGAAAAGGTGCATTTTAGTCTTTCCTCTACTGTTCTTTAACTTTGACCAAAAAGAGCAGCCTTGATTATATTGAAGGAAAGAAAGCATTTTACTGATGAAAGACATCAATTTCTAAACAGGAAGATGTTCAAGTTTTCTTCCTTTGCAGAGATCTCTGAATTGGTTCCTCTGGTGAGAACGTTCAGCTGTTTTGGCCTTTTTGAGTCATTTCTGTTCATATTTCCATGAAACCATTCGCCTGAAAGGCCTTTTTAAACATTTCTAGGTGGAATTTGGGACATTATTTTTTAAACCAGGTCAGAAAAATCCAGCACATACACACAACACCCCCCTCCCCAACTTTCTGTACTCAGGGCCGGAATTGCAATTTGCCAGAAGTCTAAGGAGAGTACCTCATTTGCAATTAAATTGATATTCATTTTTTATCAAAAATAAATGTTCCTGGACACAATATTTGCTTGGAGTTATAACTGATTTTTTAAGCTTGAAACGAACATGTTTGCTAGTAGTAGAAACAGAAGTCAAACATTTCTAAAATTATACATATTTTTCTTAAACAATGCAATCAGCAATTTCATACAACTGGTTATAGAATGTGTATGAAGGAGAGAAGACAGCAGTTTCAGAGAAAGTACTTAAGCATATGCTTAATCAACTTGAATGTTAAGTACTTAATTTGCTTACCTGTCTATACCACTTCTTTTATTTTTTCTTCTAAAAAACAAGGAGATCTTTTCTATTTGTCATCAACACAGAATCAGGATAGAATTTTTATATAACATAAAAACGTATGAAGAAAGTAGATCTTAGAATTAGAAAATTCAAGCCCTCCACAGTGATGCTTGCCAATGGCTGTTATAAAACATAATTATTGTTCTTGGGGGTTTCTAGATCCTATATTGTTTTCTCCAATACATTATGTCACAAGATTTGTTCTTGGTCCTGTAATTGCCTTTCATTATCTCTCCACAGCCTTCTACACTTGCTCAATTAGATTAAACTCTCAGGGAAGAAATCTAGACTAGAGACCAATAGGCTTTATTTGCTATAATCTACTGACTACTTATTTTTTAAATAATTTGTGTTTCAACGGTAGATTCTAAGGTGGAACAATTTTTACAAAACCTTATTTTCATTTGTGCTTCATCATTGTTTCCATAGCTTTACTGTCTATTTGTATTTTATCTATAGAGAATTCAGTTTGGTTCATGTCATTGGTCCATTTATTGACCGGCTTGGTGTTGATGTCTTATTTAGGATTTTGATGGCTTCAAATATTCTGGATATCAATTCTATGTCAAACATATCAATGACTTTTCTTTCATTCTGTTCATTGTCTCTTCACTCAATTAACTGGTTCCTCTCCTGTGAAATTAATTCTTACAGAAATTTTACCACCCACATTTAAGGTATATTATTGACTGTACTTTATAGGTTACTAGTGCATAGTTGAATTCAAGAGGTATTATGAATATTGTAATAGCATCTGAAATATAGATGGCCTTCTCAGGGAATTAAAAGGCTGATATGTGTTCTAGACTACTTAGTTTCCCTCAGTGACATGGATGATATTGTGATTCTAGACAGTCAACATATTCTTCAAAAGCCATTCCTTTAAATTGGGCAGATCTCTCCATCCCTTAAAATTCAGCCATGGCCAGAACAAATAAAAGATTTTATTTATTGAGCAATCACTTCTAAATGTTAGAGATTATGGCAAAGTTCTAAATCTGCATCTCTAACAAGTAACCCATATTGGCTCTCAACATTTTAGAAATTGCAACACCATGGTCCATGTTGATGTTGCATTATCTGCACTCATGGATATAAGAGGTAAAAGATGATGATCAGTGGAGCTTCTACTATTAACCTTTGGTGCTGGTAGAGCTCTGACCTTGCCTTCAGCATTTTAAGACATTTTACTAATTTTGTCTTTGTCTGTGAACATCAGATAAATTAAATACTTAATAAGACACCTCTTCCTCCACCTTCAGTATCTACTCATGATCTGTCCCTCAGAGCCTGACCACATACAGGGAGAGGGTTTCAAACAAAGACCAGAGTCACATCTATAGGTCACTGACCAGAATGTACACAGTTTTGTATGTTAGCTTTGTGCAGACATACTTCATCTACACAGGAATTAAAAGAGGGAGATACAGATGTCTTGTCTTTGTTTTCTCATCAGAGAACTATCAGAATGAAAATACACATTTTTGCAGGCAAGATTTTACTACTTACCTAATTCTTTGTGAAATGGAACAACCACCTTGAGATAAACAGAAGCTATATTACTGTCACACCTTCAAAAATATGCTGAAGTATTATTATTCATTAAAGAATGCATACAGAGTACCTAACAAATTTGTCCTGTCCATTCAACTGATTTATTATTTTATTTTATGTATATGGATATTCTGCCTGAATGTGTATTTGTGGACCATATGAGTGCAGTGTCTAGAAGGTCAAAAGAGAGTTTTGGATCTGCAACTGGGGTTACAGATAATTGTTAGCAATCATTTAGGTGGTGGGAACTGAAAATGAGTCCCCTGCAGGTGCAAAAAAGTATTCTTAGCTTCTGAGCCGTTAGCCTAGTCCCTACCTCTTTTTAATAGCAGCCCAGTTGCCTTTATTCACTCCAATCCACAAAGCACCAAAGTTTGAAAGCTTTCTTACTTTAGAGAGTTTTTCTAGTTATTCTTCTAATTATGGGGTGTCCATGCTTACACTAGCATCATTACATAACCCCAGGAGCTTGTTAGGTTATTTAATTATTTTATTGATTGTCTCACACATGGATCATTATTTATAAAATAGAGTTTGGCTGTTGTGTTGCATCACCTCCTTTGTTTTGCTTCTGAGAATGGACCTAAGCCTGGCTGAATAGATGGCAAAGGTGCAAGCTTTATCCTTGTGCTCACAGCAGATAGCAGGGGATGAGAAGACCAAATAGTTGGGAGTCTTTCTCAAGAAGTCAATATTTTTCTAAAATTATGACACTCTTATTACAGATATTTTATTTTTCAAATTCTATTCTTTGCCCAACTCTCCTAAAAAGGATACCACCTGTAGCGACAGCTTTGTGATGATCTGATGGCAGCCAACTCTGAGCAGCTGTCAACCAAACCCAAGCCGGGAAGGAGCAGAAGGAGAAATGAGAACACAGTTGTCTGGGGCTGCTGGGAGTGCACTGGCACAGAACTGGATGAGCTCAAATCCACAGGCCTTCTCCTGCATAACCAGGTGAAGGCAGGGCTGGGAGAGGCATGAAACTAGCTCCTCAGCCTCTCTGCAATTCCCCTCTCCCAAGGTGCCACCCACATTTGTTCTTCATTTTGTTAGAAATGTCTCTCTGGTGTGAGGTGTGCAGAATCACAGCCAGCCAGGCTATGATAGGAAAACCAAAGTGTAATTTTGATTATGCCTTCTTCAGAGTTAATGCTGTATGATTATTTTTTAAAAAGTGACTGGAAGGGGTGGGAGGGGTAAGGGAGCTTCAATAAGGATATACATGGATAAAAATATGACTTTATTCATAATAAATAAAAATTAGGATTGTTTTCAAAGTAATTGAGATATGAGTGAAGGAGTGAGAAAAATATAAACTATTACTGTTAAAACTATTACACATAGAAATTTTCACCAAAAAAGGAGAATTTGCTCTCTAAATTACATATATCGACTTTATAACAGGATGGCTCACAGGCATAATTAAACCTAGCAGAGATGGCCCTATTCCCACCCTATCTCCAATTAAAACAAAAATCCAGAGTTTGCCAAAATGTAGATGACAAATGTCTGTAGGCTACTCAGACACAAATGGCATATCTATACCATATCTGTCCCAAAGGCTTAGGGACCATTGAGGAAGAGAGGACAAAAAGATTGTAGGAATCAGGAGTCTGGGAAGAACAGAGCTTAACAGTGTCTCCTGGACACAATAGGATTGCTTTATTAGGAACTCACAGAAGCTATGGCTTTTGCAAATGTCATGTACAAGTTCATGCCAGTCAACATTTTAAAACAGAGTGGGAAAAGGTGAATGAGTCCTTACTTCTACTGAAAGATCTGACTACTCAATACCTCTAGTGGAGGGAGGGGGTCTTAGTTTAGGTCCTTATTGCTGTGATAATACACCAGTACATAAAAATCTCAAGATGGAGGCTTATTCTAGTTTACAGATAATATTCTACTGCTGGGAAAAATTTGGGTAAGAACCCAAAAAGAGTGAGAACTCAATCTGGAGACAGAAGTTTACATAGAGCACATGGAAGAGTGTTGCTTATTGGCTTACTCCCATGGCTTGCTCAGCCTGCTTTCATATAGTTCACAGGACCACTAGACCAAGAGTAGTATCATAGATCATACAGTGAATAGTGTTGTAGTATGTTTCCCCGGGCTCGTTTGGGGCCCAGAGGTTTGTAACCTGGTCCGTGGCGGCTTTTGTCCCCCAAAGAAATGAATCAGCCACTTATATACTTTATACTGTTTGGCCCATATCTTAAGCACATTACTAGCTAGCTCTTTCATCTTATATCAACCCATTTCTATTAATCTTCCCGCCACGTGGCTCAGCCTGTACCTCTACATGTTTCTCCTTTGGGGGTCAGATGGAGACTGACTTAACTCCACCCTTCCCCTACCTGCCTGAGATCTGATCCTCCACCCACTTCTACGGTGCTCTACATAGGCCAAAACAGTACTTTATTTACAGCATACAGAGAACATTCCACCACAGAATAGGGCCCTTCCATATCCATCAACAATCAAGAATATTACTCAAAGGCTTAAGCAAAGGAAAATTTGGTGAGGGTATTTTCTCAATTGAAGTTCCTTCTAACTTAAGTCAAATTAATATTAAACGAAGCTGCATAAGTGGCCAGCTTTTTCTAAAAATGCAGTTTCTGGTACTTTAAGCACATACCAGAGGATTTACCCACACCCAGGAGTATATAGGCAGCATTACTTGAAGTAAATGGGTTAATCAAAGCAAATAAACAAAATTAAGACTCTTTTTCAGTGAATGTCTTTAATCTAAACTCTCAGGAAGCAGACACTGGTAGATCTCTATGAATCAAAGACAACCTGATCTACACAGGAGTTCTAGTATACTCATGTTTACATAAAGGGACATTGTATCAAAAATAAAATAAAAGAGCAACAATAAACCACAGTAAGAAGAAAGCAAGTTAGAGGCATAAAAAATAAAGGTGAATCTGGGAGGAGTTATGGGGAGAACTGGGGTAAATATGACAAAATATATTATGTAAATTCTTAAAGAATTAAAATGTTTTTAATTTATTTACTTAAAATACAGTTTGATCATATTTCCCCATAACCCCACCCAATTTAACACAGATCATTTTTACTTCACTGCTCAACCAACTTATGTTCTCTACTCCTCTTTTTCTCCTTCTCTTTCTATCTCTCTCAAATAATAATTCAAAAATCTAAATGTCTTAGTTAGGGTTAATATTGCTGTGATGAAATATCAAGAATAAAGCAATTTGGGAAGAAAGGGGTTTGTAAGTCAAGCAGTTTCATATTACTGTTCATTGTCAAGACAGTCATGACATAAACTTAAACAGGACAAGAACCTGGAGGCTGGAGAAGATGTAGAAGACATGGGTAGGGGTGGGGTGGGTGTGGATGTGGGTGCTTATTAGTTGTCCCATAATCCCAGCATATCCAAAATTCTGGAGTCTTATGTTACAATTGGGCTGCCTTTTCACTAATAGTCTTTCCTAGGTTCTCTTTGCAGTAAGCCTCAACTTTCCTACATGACACCTTCAATCCTGGAAATGACCACTAAGAGTAGCAGTAGGTATGGAGTGTAGCAGGGATAACTTAGGAGATAATTTGCTTGTATTACAGTGTGCAGAACCAGATAAATTACCCAGGCTTTTGGGGGAAGCTCAGGAGATCATAAGTTGGTGGCAGACATTGGACATTGAGTTATTTACGAAGTTTGGTTTTGTTTCCAGATTATGACTATGTTCTAGTTTTTTCATTTTTGAAGTAAAAAAAATATATTTTTATTTTTTATTTTATAAGACCTCACGGTTAAGACACCTATAATTTTACATGACATTGGATTGTTAAAAGAGACTATTTTAAAGAGACTGAATTCTTTAAGTGTTTAATTTTTTAAACAGTATGGGACTATTAAAACATCGAAATGTTAATATTATAATGTTGATATTAGTGTGTGATTTAGAGAAAAATGGAAAAGGATAAGTTCTGGCTTCCTAGTGATGTGTTTGTGTGTCAAGATGACAAGGGCTCAGTTGTATGGCTAGTTCTATGTTAACTTAACAGAAGTTACAGTTGTTAGAGAGGAGGGTGCCTCAGCTGAAAGAAAAATGTGTCTCTAAGGCTGCAGAGCATTCTCTTAGTTATTTATGGAGGAGAATCCACCACTGTGCTGGTAGTCATGGATTCTATAAGAAAGCAAGCCATGAGGAGCAAGCCAGCAAGCAGCAGGCCTCCATTGCCTCTGTATCAGTTTCTGCCTCCAGAGTTTTGCCCTGTTTGAGTCTTGCCCTGACTTCCATCTGTGATGAACAGTGATATGGAAGTGGAAACCAAATAAGCCACTTTCTTCCCCATGTATGCTTTCATTATAACAACAGTAACCAGCATTTCCCACAGTGTCCCTATGTTGAAGATTCTCAAAATGGCAGTACAGTGCTGTAGTGAAGTTGAATAATGATATAAAAATTAAAATGTGAACTTAAAAAAGTAATTCAATACCATCTTTTCTCATTTTTTACTTTATGAAAATCAATAATATATTGGCTGACTGGAAAATTGTCATAACACATGTTAATGGAAAAGAATTAATATTTTTTAAACAATAAATAGCAGAGAAAGTGAAGAAGAGGGAAGAAAAAAGGGCACTGGGAAGAGATGAGAGAAGAGAAAGAAAGGAGAAGGGGTTGAAGGAGGAAAGAAGGGGATGAGAAGGGGGGAGGGGGAAGAAGAGGAATAAGGAAAAAAGAAGGAGACACTTGTACAGTCCAGCATAAAGCTAGAGCCCTTTGGCATATCTGTGTGAATATTTTATCATTTTTGGTTCTAAAGTAGAATATGTATCAGCTGAAATAGACTCATCTGGAATACTAACTGTGCTTATTGAAGTAGCAAGTCTTCATTGGCTCATTAATTTTTTCTTATTTTCAATATTAAATGTAACCAGTAATTTTTTTTAAGCATTGTACTTTTTCTGAAGAAAAAAATGGCTATAATGCCTGTAATCCATCTAGAACAATACATGAATATTTTTGCTGATAATCTGCAGTATGTGTTCAATGCAAGTACTTGTACACTTTGTACTTGTCTACTTTTCTACTTGACATTAAAATATACAATCAGTAGATGCTGGTAGTACAGTGCTTCAAATTCAAAATTTAACCACTGTGCTCTATGGTCCAGGCAACATGTTTCCCTTGTTCCAAGATTGTGATTGATATATTATTGTAGAAGCTTGGAGATGGTTGATAGCTTATAACCACCTAAGAATCTCAAGTCTGACATTATCAAGTTCAACTTCTTATCCATACCCCAATATTGTAAGAGATGGTTGTATTTTGTTTGTGTGTATTCATTTAAAAAAGCAATGGAAATATTCATAGAACCAAAGCACAGAAATGTTTGTAATAAGAAGATAACATGCTTACTCTATATTTTGAGTTGGGTCATTCAGTCTAAAGCAATGGAGAACTTAAATGTCTTATTCGTCCTCACTCATTTAATGGGGGATTCTTACATGTGAACAGGCATCTCACTGTGCTTTGTATCTAAAAACAGAATCAGTGACTGTTTCCTTTACCTCTGTCTCATTAATCCCAGAGGCCAAATGTCTCAACGTAATAAAGAAGAGAAGGTGGCTGCTACTCTTGTGTGTCCACCAGTCTTTACATAGCATTTGTAAGTCTTATCACCATGTAATAAGGATATATTTAGAAAAGACAGGAAACTGCTCAATATCTCTCAACTGGATTCTCACATGCTTGGATGCTAGTGAAAATAGGTGGATTATTTCCTCGGAGCCACTATCCTGACAACAAAGAAACGGTACCATGAATGCATTCACCCTTCGTTATTTGTTCTGACATCTTGGATACTCCACATCTAAAACCATGTCTGCTATCAAAGACCCTGTTACCCCTTACATTGAAGACAGGTGTTTAGCTGAGTGAACAGCTGGTATTGTGGCATTAATGGAGACATGATAGTGTAGTGAGAAGCTTAGACTCTCTTTACACTCAAGGATCTAGAAAGACCTTATCTTTGTTCATGGGAGTTTTAAGTCTTTGTCTTTATGATAAGGTGGCAAATCAGGCACCAGAATTACTCCTGGAGAGATAATCTTACTCAGATACTTAGAAACAGTAACCAATGGCTAGTTCCTCAAACAGAGATCCAAGGACCAAATTTCCTCTGGCTTAGATGAAAGTACCAAATAGAGCAGAGTTATGAGCATCCCTTTTGTCCGTGGTCTCACAGCCAGCTCCCTGCTTGACCTCAAGTTCTTAGTGAGTAGAATACAAAGCTCTCCCTTTGGTTGGACCAGTGCTTTTTCATTGCACTGACTAAAGGAAAATCAGTGTATTTTGATTGAACATATTTTCTTCAAATATGTATCTTACCCCTCTTTTTTTTGTTAACTCCGAATACTAAAAGATCTGCCATTGCTTACCTCCCAATTGCATGACTCAGGGATATTTGGTAACTAAACTGAATAGACGTGGAGTAGGACAACATGGATTGAGTGTCACTCTCATATCCTTTTAGTCCTTACCTATTGACAAGTTACTTCACTGTTCCATGCCTTAAATTATTTATATGCAAGACCCTAGTACTATCAGTACCTACCTCCTACTAACTTAGTAGGAATAATAAATTAGGCACTGTTGATGAAAACATAGATTGTATAATAAGATTCCCAAGTTATAAAACTCATAAATGCTGTTGTTTGCCATTGCTCTTTGTAATCACAAGTTATTCTATTTTTACACAAATAATAATTGATAAGAATATTCTTTATGAAAACAGATACCATAATTTCATTTGAAGGAAATTTCAATACTGAAAAAAGAGTTTTGTTCAAAAAAAGAAGTAGAAAAATCTCCTCTTTAGTTACTGCTGCTGGCTCAATATAACTTGAGTTCTATGCATCATGAACTATTTTGAATTTAGGGAGAGCAGCAGAAGCATCTAAGCAATGAATATGTTTTTCCCCAACATATTCCTTTAGATGTTTGGTGTATGTACTGTGTGACTTAAACTAGTCTGTAACCTAAGAATTTAATATAAACCTTAGGAAGTAGTTATATTGCATATTTACTGCCAATATTCTTTGGGTATGAAAGCTTAAATGGGAAAGAAAGAACATTTTGTCCTTTATGACTATGTTAGAGAAAAAATGAGAACTGAACCAATGGGGAAAAAGAGAGAAGTATTAGGAGAAAAACCTGTTAAAGAAAATTGCACAATACACAAATTTATACAGGGTCAAATTTTGCCACATCCTTCACAAGCACCTTTCCCCAGAGAATGAACAGAGATATCTGTCACACTGAGTTAAATTGGGGTTACTCTATTTCGATGCTATTTTTAGCTTTTCCTTGCCTCCAGATTGGATGATGTAATAATACCACCTTCAAAGGCGAGAATTCTTTAGGGCCTTCTCATCCAAATATCTGAGATACTTCATAAACATTAATTAATTCTTCTACCACCTCAAGGGGAGAGAATTCTATTTTCTGTACTGGTAACATGCTAAAGAAATACCAGGAGTACATAGAAAGAATCCAGACTGCAGAATAATTTGGGTTCTTTGGTATTAAGGGAAAAAAGATACCACATTTGAATCCATGCTCAAAATGTAAGGAAAGGGCCAAGGGTGTTATGTATGTCATAGAGAGATATTCTGAACAATCCACTGACTTGGAGATTTCAGCTATAGACCTAGATCTGCTCTGGTGCTCTTAGTCAAACATACATGATTATGTAGTTCATCCCACAAACATCCTCAATCAAGATGGAAGTGCAAGAACATAAGATAAAGTCCAACTGAATTAAGGAATCTTTTCTGTCACTCTATCGCTATGATTGTTATGAATGTAGCATGAAAGTATGTCCTTTATATTTCATCTCATTATGTACAAAAGCAATTTTTTAAGTTCTCATTTCTTATTTATTTTTTTCTCTCTTATCTTTGGCTTTGGTCAAAAAGTCCTCAATTTCAGTTCCAGACAATCTTTATTTTCTAAGTTATTCATTGACAGTGTTACAGGATTTGCTAACACTCCCTCAGCTGCAGCTAGAGTCTCCATGGGAGATGGTGTTCTTTAAGAGACCAAGGTCAAATAGATTTCTTCAGTAAGCCACTGGCCACATTTTACCTACTGATTCTCATTATACTAACATGCAAGTTAGAAAGACATAACTTTATTTTTTTCAATTATTCTTCTTGTTTTGATTTCTAATTTTTCATTTTTTCTTTCTTTTTTATTTATTTTTTTTATTATGAATAAGGTCATATTTTTTTTATCCGAGTATATACTTGTTCAAGATCTCTCCCCCTTCTGCCCCTTCCATTCACTCTCTCATCTCCACACTTTTTGAGGTTGTAAGGCAATTACACCAGTCTCCCTTTTCCATTTCCTCCCTTCAGAGTTGAGGGTAGCTCCATCTCTAAAATGGTTGCAACTGAAGCATGAAAAAAACGAGCGTTTTTTTTCTGCATGCATGTATTAGAGCTGGGTGATGTGGCATGGTAATTATCTCAGCACTGAGAAGGCAGAGACAAGAGGATCCCTGAATTTCCTTGACTAGAAGCATAAGTTCATCAGAATTCAGGCTCAGTTAAAGATCCTGTCTCAAAACACAAAATGGGTAGCACCAGAGGCTGACTTCTGACCTTCATATGCATGCATGTGCCTCTACACAAATAAGCACAATTATGTGATGCAAACAGAGATGTAAATGTGAATGAATAGGCATAGCATGAGACAAGAGTAACCAGTTATATAATTTCTCAAACTGACTCAGTCAAACACAGGTCTGTGGCTTCTGTTAAGACAAAAGAGAAGCAATAAAAGATTTGAAAACAGATCAAAATAAGAATAAATTCTACCTAAGTTCAAGCCAACTGTAGCAACCTGGGCCAATAGCTACCTATTTCTTCAATAAATTATATTTTATAAGTTAAGTAAATTCAACCAAGGAAGTATATTTTAAGTCAAACAAGTAATAATTAAGTTCATATAGCTAAATATAATGGAAAACATCAATATTAAGCACAGTTCTGGATTAAACAGTAGTTTTGTACATAAAACAAAGAGAGTCTAAAGTTAGGGCTAACATTAAGCAATAAAGACCCTTAATGGAACAGTACCTACCCTACATGCAAACATACACAACTCTGTTCTTCCGGACTTGTCCCATTTCACTTAAAATTCCTTGGTACTCAGACTTCCCACATCCTCTCTAAGGATTTAGCCAAGTGAGCTGTCCTATTCTCCCCATCCCTACTTTTTCTACAACCCAACAGATCTAGGCCAGTTTACAAATCCAATATTTCAGCCTAGTCTGGCCACCCTTGCCTATGCCATACCCAAACCCCTAGGCCTCTGATAAGAACACGCTATACAGAAACCATACACAAATTTCATCTGCTCTGCTTTCAATTGTTCTGCTCAGTACTCACACTTCCACTTCCTTCTCCAGGATGTAGCTAGTTGAGTCTCCATAACTAGTCATTCACCAAAAACCTTGAGATATAGCCTGGGTACCTTCCCACTCCTTTAGCAGCACTTCTCCTCTGCCAGATCTAATCCTAAATTCTGTGCTTGGACATGAAATCTCATATTGAATACAACCCAGCCCAGCCCCTTTCGTCCACCTAATTTCATTCCTATCAAACCATTTCCAATTTCCAGGCTCAGTTCACCCATATATCTTTTCAGTTGCTTCAACAGGCTCTGTCCATAATATACATAGGGCTAACAAAAGAAGTCTACATTCCCAGAAATAATCCCCACAGTTTATTTTTGCCATCACCTTTAATTACTGTAAAAATATTTGTCAGCAATATGTAAAGAAACTCAGAATAAACACAAACTATAAAGGAAAATTTCACAAATTTTGTCAAAGAATCCATGGACTTTAAAGAGAAAACAAGGAAACAGCTCAATGCAATTAAAAAGAAAGGTCTTAAGGATGACGAATGCCTGAGTGATAACCCAGAAAACACAAATACATAAAGAAATGATGAGGATAATCCAAGAATTGAGAATGGGATTCAGTAAGAAGATAGTTTAATAACATTAAAATAGGCCCAAGATGAAATAAAGATGAAAGTGAAAAACCCAATCATTCAACTAGAAAATGCAAAGAAAAGACTTACAGGAAGAATGAATCAAACAAAAGTTAAAGTGTCAGGACTCAAATATAGAGGATCTAGGGTAAATAAGCATGAAATATTTTTAAAAACTGAAAACAAAAAAACCCAGAAAATAACAGACATGGGATATGAAACACCGTGAAAAACCCAAAACATTTGAATCATAGACCTAGATGTGGAAGAAGAATTCCATGTCATTGCCAAAAACCAGATTTTTAACAAGATAATAGAAGAAAAATTTCCCAAACTAGGAAAAAAAGAGACACAAGAGACACATAGATTATATAATAGTTAAGACAAGAAAAAATTTCAATGGAATGGGATAGCTAAAACTTTAAGTATCTATAACAAAAACTGTATTTAAAACTGAAAGAACAAAAACAAATAACATATAAAGAAAACCCCACCTGAATAATAGCTGGTGTCTGAATAGAAATTGTAAAAGCCATAATATTCTGGAGCAAAGCATTTGAAGTTGTAAAAGACCATAATGGTCAATATAGGATAATATACTATCTGCCATGACTGAAAGAGAAATAAAAAGTTCTCATGACATAAGGAGCCTAAAAAATCATATTCAACAAAAAAGCCTAAATAAAATATATAAAACATAAGTTTGGGCTGAAGAGAGAAATGTATATAGCAGAGAGAGTTATAGAAAAGAATATAATGACATAATTAATATAATACAAAATACCATCAAAAGTGCAAACACCAAAAATCTACAATAAGATGGCCAAAATTAATACATACATTTAGAAATTAACTTGAAATGCCAATAGTCTCAATACAAGAATCAAAAGACAGAATCTGATAGAATGGATCAAGAAAGAAAATCACTAGGTTTGGTGATGCATGCTTTTACTTCCATCACTCAGGAGGCAAGGTAGGCAAATATCTGTGAGTTCAAAATAAGCTTGGTCTATAAAGTGAATTCTAGAACAGCCAAGGCTGTCTTGAAAAGCCAAAACTAACTAAATTAATTAAATTTTAAAAAGAAAGAAAGAAACACAATACATCTTTCTATTGCCTACAAGAAACATATCTTAGTTCTAAAAATAGGCATTGCCTTACATAACAGTATCCAATCATATGAGACCAGGAAGCCAGCAGGAGGTATTTTTCTAATTAATATTTGACACAATAGACTTCATACTAAAATGAGATAAAAGATATGTAATGGGGCAGGTCATATTTATAATAATTTATTAATGTGGCTTAGATGCTATTTCTGACTAGTCCAGTAATGGCTGACTACCAAAAGAAAGCTCAAGAATCTAGTAGTTGTTTAGACATAAAACTGGATGTCTCAGGTCATCTTCAGTGTACAGCAGAAACTTGAAGTAGTGGGACCTAAGGCTATTGAAGGAATAAGTTGCCAGTGAGAGGGAGGGTAAACAGGCAACAATCAAAGCTTCTTTCTTCCATTTCATTTCTATAGGCTTCCAGCAGAAGGTATGGCCCAGATTAGAGGTGGATCTTCCCACCTCAAATTATTTAATTAAGAAAAACCCTTTACAGGTATATCCAACATTTTGGAATTTGGTTAATTCCAGATGTAGTCAAATTGACAACCAAAAATAGTCCTGACAGAGGGTTAGTACCTATAATGTAGAAAGAAGCAACAAATCTGAATACCAAGAAATAAATAACCCAATTAAAAATAAGATATAGAACTAAACAGAGCGATCTCAAAAGATAAAACACAAATGACTGAGAAAATATAAAATATAAGATTCAGCATCCTTAGACATCAAGGAAATGCAAATTTAAACAACTTTGTGATTTCATCTTATACCTGTCAGAATGGCCAAGATAAATAAAACATTTGACAGCAAATGCTTCATTCAAAGGGTATAGGCTAGGAGAAGATCATTTAACTATTGCTGGTGAGAATATAAACTTGTATAGCCACTATGGAAATGATAGTGAAGGGGTACCTTATTAATCTGAAAATCTATCTACATCAAGATCAAGCTATACTATCCCTGGGCATTTACCCAATGACCTCTGCATCCTACTACAGAGGTACTTACTCATCATTGTTCATTGATGCTCTTCCTATAATAGCCCCAAATGAGAAACATCCTAGATATACAAGAGTTGAGAAACAGATAATGCACATATATACCTACATTATGAACTTTTTATACTATTTATAAAATTTATTTATTCAGCTACTAAGAAAAATTAAATCATAAAATGTCTGGTGAATAGATGAAGCTAGAACAATCATCCTGATTGAAGTAATCCAGATCTGAAAATGAAGGTATTGCATGTGTCTATTTATATATGAACATGAACTTTTAAGTCTTCAATATGCATGCTACAATCAAAAAAACCACTGAGGTTAGGTATACAGAGAGGGACTAGGAGGAAAGAAAGGATCTTCTGTGGAATAAAAAACAATGAAGTTCAATGTTATGGAAAGACAAATGGATAGTAGCATAGGGGGATTAAATAAGGAGAGGAATGGAAAAAAAGGGTAAGGAGTGAATGCAAGGATGAACAACTAACACCAAACTACCACATCAAAACTACTGCAGAAGCTTCCAGAAATAGGTACATAAACATCTTATTCATGATTCTTATTACTAGGAAGAGACACCATGACCATAGAAACTCTTATAAAGAAAACATTTAATTGAGGTAGTTTGCTTGTAATTTCAGAGGTTAAGTTTATCATGTTTTAAAGTATGACTGCTTTCATTTTTTCTCAAGTGTATATCATGAAACAGTGGTCCATTGGCAATATGCTTGGATCTATTTTCTTCTCAGAAAGATCTAAAGTGTAGCACAGCTATTCCTTCAATCATATAACTGGATATGTCTTCTGTGATGATTTTATTGAGAATGACTCCCATAGGTTAATACATTTGAATGCTTTGTCAACAGAGTGTGGCATTACTTGAGAAGAATTAGAAAGTGTGGCCTTGTTGAAAGAAGTGTGTCACTGAGGGTGCATTTGGACAACAGAAAAGCCCAACCAAGCCCAGTGACTCTGCCACTTTTCTGTTGCCTGTGGATCTTTATGCACAGCTCTGAGCTGCTTCTCCACCACCATGTCTGCCTGTGGCTGCCATGCTCCCTGTCAGGAAGACAGTAGATTAAACCTCTGAATCCATAAGCAAGACTCAATTAAATGTTTTCTTTTAGGAGTTGTTGTAGTCATGGAGTCTCTTCATAGCCACAGAAGAAAGCCTCATTCACAGAATACAGCCACACCTGCATAAATGCCTAGCAGATGTTTGTTTCGTTTATGAGCAAATTAAAAAAAAATACACACTGGAGCAGGTCAAAGTTAGAACAGTCTTCTAGGTTCATTTCACACTAATGTATCTATGAAGTCTGGTCTAGTGATCTAATTTTTGCTTGTTTATAGGTAGATGTCATTTCTACACTGTGAAGCCATGGATGGCTCTGCCAGCTTAGAGTGTTGGAGCCCATCAATAGTAAAATAATCATGGGAAGGAAGCTAGTATTATAAGAAATAATGGCTTTTAAGTGGAAGCAAACAAAATAAAAAAAATATCAAGTGTAATCTCCCAATCTTGATAGCATACTGATAGCATACTACTATTTTTCATTGCTTGTTCTTTTTTTTTTTTATCCCTGATAACGGCTTTATTTAGTCACAGTAAGAATAATATCGGTGGCTCGTGCTGTGCGGTGCAGTCTGCAGAGATCTCTCAAGGCCACTTCTTTATTCTGCACACGTTTGTGGGGCATCTGCTGCATGCCAGGCACAGGCTTTGAGGTTTACAGAGTGCTGTTCCCAACACTTGTCAGCAATAGACCTCCAGAGTCCGAGACTTGATGGTTTCCAGAGGCAGAAGAGAAGCAGCATCCCTGGGGCCTTCCTCAGAGCCACAATGTCTCCCAGGGCCAGGTTGTCAGGAGCCTCCTCCAGGGATGAGGGAGTATTTTTCGGGTTTCTAGAATGGCAGGTGAATCTCTAGAGTGTGTTGGGGGTGGGGTGTCCTGACCAGTAATGGGAGCTTTTGAGTCAGCTCAGATGGAACGGTCACTTTACTCAATACAGGGTGTCGTCTCCACTGACCCCAGATGCCCAGGTATTTACTTTGCCAACCCAAGCAATGTTCACAGCCAGCCCTCCAGGGACTGCGGTATTGGTAGCTGTCAGTTTGTCCCTGACAAATGTATATCCATTTTAGTCAGGCCCAGTAACCTGTCTGGTCCCCATGGCTCTCTCACCTTAATATCTCACCCAAACTTCTATTATCCCTTATCTATCTCCTTTTTTCTCAATCCAGAGGGTGCTGGGGTGTCCTTGATGGCAGTCTTTCTGGGAGGCTAGAGAAAGGGCCTAGCCTCTCAGGTGGTCATACTCTATGATTCCCAGATGGAGAGATCATTGAACTGTAGGCATGTTCTTGTAATCTGTGGGGGTATGCTCAGGACACAGAGACCCTCTAAGAGCACCTTGTCCTTTGAGGTGGGGTTACTTCTATAAAGAAAGGCATGTTATAGGTCAGTTGACAAGTGACCAGACCTGAATATGGCTGCCGATCTTCCATATGAAGAGCCTGGGAGTCCTTTGGAGTCCTGACCTGTGATTTCTCCAGTCCAGGACGGCACAGACATCTGGATCCAGTGCCTCAGGAATCCCCATAGTAAAGGGTCAGAGTCCTTCTTGTTCAGGGCATTGGCTGCATTCAGTAACTGCTGGAATCTGCCTTCTGTCAATTCTGCTTCTTTTATTGGCTGTCTGTTCGAATCATCTAACTTCAGTGGGGCTCAGTTGCTAGAGTGCTTGTCTAGTATATGCAAAGCTCTGGGTTTGATCCCCAGCACTGTGTAAACCAGGCTTTGTGGTTGTGATCCTGGCACAGTTCAGAGGTTCAGTCCATTATCATCATGTGACATTGCGGCATGCAGGCAGACGTGGTGCTGGAGAAGTAGCTGAGTGTCCTACATCTTGACTACCAGGCAACAAGATATTGAAATCTCATTGCTTGTTCTTAAAATGTGGCATTTGGTTTGCTTTTTAAAATTAGCTTACAGAATAGTATAAAGCTTCAGAGTGTTAAATAAGTGCAACCATTCATTATATTTTACAAGTAAATTAAGTTAGAATACCTTTGATATGGAAAAAGAGTAATAAACATGAAGTTTATTTGAAATATTTGTTACTAGAAGTAGCATGTTCATTAATCAAATTACAAAAAAATGGTGTTTTTATTTTAAAATAACCAAGTCATTTTCACATAAGAAACAAGAAATGGAGAGATGGCTCAGATGGTCCAGAACTGACTGTGTACACACATGACAACATGTGATCAATACCCAGCTCCCTTGCAAAAACTACAGCATAGGAGCACATTCCTGAGATCTCACTGCAGGGAGAATGGGAGTTGGATAGCAGGGAATGCCAGTCAGACTTCTCAAAAATACTAGCTCCAGGTTCAAAAAAGATTTTGTTTCCAAAAATTAAGATAGAGAACCATAAAGGATGATAGCTGGCATTATGTGCCATATGCACATGCAGACTATCACATATATATGTATATATATGCACATCACACACACATCATTGAATAGTAATTAAATAAAAATACATAATAGTTATATTTTATTATTTCAATTTCCCCCTAGGCATGAAAATGAGGTCCTGTGAGTTTTATTAATTTTTCTAAATTCATATAGAACTTTAGTACACAGGAGCGTGACTATATAATATTCAGATTTTTTAATGTGGCTAAATATAAATATATTTCTTGAAAAAAACTGAGAATAAACCTAAAAGACTTCATTCTACCAGTATATGATATTTTAGCAATTAAAATAAGCATCAGGAAACAAGTAAGATAAATAAGAATACATAAGAAATGTTATTTCCTTCCTGAAGATCCTCCAATATACCTTTTCCCTGCTCTCCTTCAAATTCTGGACCTCTTTTATTTTAATTGTTTTTTTCACATATATAATTATATGTGTGTTCATATATTCCTAAACATAACCTGCTCAGCTCATGTAATGCTGCTACTTATCCATATGTTTTCAGAGCTGAACTAGTTGGTGTGCCTTTCCCTGGAGAACACCACCTCTCTGACTCCCATCTTTTCTCAGTTGCCTATAGTTCTTTCCTTAAGGCAAGGCCTTTGGGTATTTTCTCACCCATGTTGGCATCTCCATTGGTGTCAGTTTGTTCAGCTCACATTTTGGACTGTCTTTTGGTCAAATCTCATGGGTGTAAGAAAAACAATGTTATGTAAGAAAATTATACAGGAAACTTAATATTAAAAACATAACCACTGTGATGCATTAAAGTATTTCCAATATGTAAGTGGCTTTGTGCTAAGTAATAGTCACTGTTGGTAGTGGAAATAAAATGAATGGGAAGAAAACTTAAGATAAAAATACAAAAGAATGTATATTTCAGGAAAATACATGGATTTTGAAATGTGTGAAATCAACACTGAGTCTTTTAAAAAATCAGTTAAACATATTTGTAAAGATACAGCTTATAAGATGATGAATTGGTCCATATATCATCTATAGGTCTTAGCACTCATTGAGATGTAAAAAACACAATACTTTTGTCCACCACAAGTTTTATGTAAAAGGCAAATTTTAGAAGACAACAGAAAAGAAAAACAATAAATTGAGTGGGCAGGGATGAACAGCACTGAATATGAGTTAGAACAATTTTATTTGTCACAGATTTGTTTATATCACTATGAACACTCAAATATCTCTGACCTTTATTTCTCCACCTAAAAAAAGGAGCATTTTGGATTACATATATTAAAAGGGGGGATAAATTTATGCTTATAAAATAGCCTGCTCAATACTCTACCTATGGTTTAGAAGAGTAAACCAACAATTTATACACTTGCTTTATACCAATAATAGAAGCTTATAGGTAAGATGTAATTTGTTACATGTTATATAAGAACATATTGACACCTAGAATCTGAATGATTCATTATCATGAATAGATGATCAGATCATAAGTCTAACAAGCAGCTCATGACTCTAATTAGTCTTCTGGCATCCTTCCCCATCCGTGTTTTTTCTGTCCACTCTATTTGGCCACAATTGGGCAGAGCTAAACAACTATCTATAGGAAACAAATACCCAAGAAACCTCAATTTTCAAGCAGATATATGTAATTTCCAAAGGATTAGAATCTACCCAGCATAATATGCCACACAATGTTTTGTATTTCTGATTCGCTACAATATTAATTATGGCACAGTTTTGCACTGCTATTTTCCCCAAATGCACATAGAAACAACTATCATTAGTCAATCATATCTTTTTAGTCACTTTTAATAAAAATGACTTTCTCTTAAATGTCCTAAATAATTTTAGACTAATTTGCAAGCAAACCTTTATAAAACTCTACATTATATAGTAAATTAAAATAGTGTTTCACACTTTTTTTCTTTTGTCAGTTCATTTTGGAGTTTTTCAACAGATGCAATTAATCTTCCATATAGTCATTTTTCCCTCCTCATAACAACCTTCTTTTCTCTGTCTTTCCCCATCCTGTGATTCTTTACTACATTGTGTTAAGTTAAATTGTAAAGCAAATTTATTTTCATGACTCATTTTATTTTTATTGATGTGCATGTGACTATGTGCCCATGTGTATGAATGTTGTCAGTACTTGTGAAGGCCAGAAGTGGGCTTTGGATACCCTAGAACTGCAGTCACATGTGGTTATGAACTGCTGGGTTGTGGGAACTGAACTGAGCTGGAGTAGGCTCTGCAAACTGGACTTGGGTCTTCTGCAAGTATAACATGTAGATTTTACTTTGGAGTCATCTCGCTAGCATCCATAGTAAATTATTATTTTGGGACCAGTCTATCAAATATTTATTTTATTATGAATAAAGAAGTCACACTTTCTATCCTTGTATATCCTTATTCAAGGTCCCTTCCTCTCCCACCACATCAGGTCATTCTCCCTTCTCCATATTACCCCATCCCTTCCATGAGCAGGCGGTCTCAAGGTCCCAAGGTCCCAATATTGCTTAGCTCAGCCTCCACTCCTGGCAAATCCAGTTTTCTCCCCACAACATACCAGCTATTTTTAATATGTCTATTAAAAATTCTCAAAATCCTTCCCATCCTGAGTAAAATCATAGAAGGTGATAGTCATTATGAGGATCCTTTGTGCAAGGAACACTTGAAAATGCATGACAGGTAAAGTTGACTATACAACCACAGACCTACAAGCTTTTGAGCAATACTTTTGCTTATGTCGATTGTGAATTTAGAATAGGTAATTAATATGATCTGTTTCATCACCTATTTGTTGAGTTACATAATTATGAACAAGGAATAAAATTGTGTCTCTTGTTGCTCAGGAATGACGAATGTTGAGCAACAGCTCTATCCCCTAAAATTGAAGTCTCAGGTACTTCATTAGGAACAAAACCAGAATCTGTGAGTTTGCACAGCTGTCTGTACCAATCCACTGTATACTTTCTGTCCTGCAAACTCATTCTGACTCATCTCTTCCTGCTGGTTTCTGTGTTTCAATACTATATGCATTCTTCTCTCTTAGAAGATTCATTATGACTGCCCAGGAATTGTGTAACTTCTGCCCTTGGTTTTGGGATGTGCACTACCTTTTATTAACTAGTAGGGCTGTGAAGTATTGTTTGCAAATATATGTGTAGTTCACATGTGCCTATCTGGTGCATATGTTTTTGGCCACCCATCAGCCTAAGTCAAAATATTAAATACAACATTGTAAAGTTTCTGTTCTATGGTCCTCATGTCCTTTATCTTATGCCTCCCTCTATTTCTTCTAAAGCGCATGTAACTTCTATATTTTCTGAAACTGAAAAATAGTAAAGATTAATGAAGTCTTTATGACCTAACTTTATTTAAAACAGGGTGTAAGGCTGAACCCAGGTCTCCAATTAACTATAAAACATAAGAGCTTTTATATGCACACACACACACATCTATGCTGCATATACCCATGTATATTTAAGTTTCTTGCTCTGTAAGTAAACTATATATTCATAATATTGAGTTTCAATATATAAAGAAAACTATATAAAACGAATGGCTATTACACACTTGACAGAGTTTAGAAATTTTAAAGTTTCATTTAAAAAAAAAATGAAAGCCAGTAACAAAGACTTATGATTCTCATGTTTGCCAGATGGTCCAATCATGAAAAAAAAATTTAAAACTTTTAAGTAGCAAATAAGTAATTTCTTATTTGTTCATGAGTTTCTCTTACTTTATATTTTGACAATAACATGACAGAAAAGTGATTTTCTAATTTTACATTGGGACTTTTGTGTTATTTACTATCAAGGTAAAAGTCACTTTGTGAGTCAATTTTTAATCTTTTCCATTCTTTCCATCTCAAAACAATGTTTTGTCTGAAAACTAATTTTTGTAAATACCTCTTACCCTCTAATGACAGGTAAGTCCTTTTAAATGAGTCCTTGCTAATTAGCTCAGTATGACATTCTAAAGGAGTATTTTATTTTTGGAGCCCTGTTTTATTGATTTTCTGCTCCAGTGGCATGGCTAATGTGCGTCACAGTTAGTGCTCTGCACTGTGTTTGCTGAAAAGACCCCAACCTGGTGATTATAACCTCCTGCTTATCTGGGGTCTTTGCTTTGATATCCACCAGGTCATCGGGCTCAATTAAAGCCACTTGGTTTGACAAAAGTCTCCAACAGTGTGGAGCACTCCTCCATTTCAAGATAAATTCTTCTGAAAATTTTCAAATTTAATTCAGAAATGAAATGCGAATCTATAGATTTGGGTATTGTTTGATTTTTTTTCTGTATTTGTTATTGTGTTTATTTTCTTTTCTTCTGATTGGTTTGGTTTGTTTCACTGGTACCTGAAAGTCAAAAATGGAACCTATACACAGCCCTGAGGAACTGAGATGAGTGATTTAAATAAAAGCCTACGAATCCAGTGCACTGAGTGAGCAGCGCAGGCTTTGCTGGAACATGAAAGCCCAGTTTACAAGTCACCATGGAGACCAGTGCACAGCTTGGTATCTGCAGACTTCTTTCTCTCCTTGTTGATTTCATTTCTCACCTCTTATTGTAATGGTCAAGTTCTCAGTCAGAAAACTCTTTCCCTGCATTTCTTCTGCCCCTGCTACACAGGAAAAAAGACATGATGTGCTTCAAAGACAAATGTCTCATTTTTTTCTTTTTTCTGAACTTGGAAAGATGGTTTTTTTAAGATGGCAGGCTTATTATGAAAATGTTTATAACAAAGAAAATTAATAATAAAAACAAGAAAGGGATATTACTTATTCAAAATAAGTTAAAACTAACTGACTATGTTGAATCTGATAAAATGTGAAGCTCTTGAGTTGCCTTAATGGAAAGAAAATTTCCACAAAGATTTGGCTCTCTATATGTATGGTATGTCAGCAGGTTAAGGTAGAAATACCACTATCAAGATCGTGTATGGTCACCATTATGTCAATACCTCATTCAAATTTAAAATAATCCTACCAATAAGTTTGCAAGTAAAAATATATTTTTGATTTATAAATGCATTTCTATATTCAATGTTAGAAAATTGTACAAACTAGTCAATGACAAGTGTTTATGGAGGAAATGTTTATAATTAAAAAATTTGTTATCAACTAAATAATCTTATGTGAGTATATATTTTAAAAATATATATTAATTTTATAAAAGCTTGATTGTCATTTATTAATATTTTGCATAGTTTTACTTTGTATACTGAAGAACAGTTCTCACCTATTATACCAGTAATATTTTAATAAAACTTTTAAAAGAAGAAAAAGCCAAGCTTTATGCTGAAGTTAGGCCCAAGTAAGTTTACAAAGAACTATTTATGCTTTAACCACTCAGTATCTGCATGAAAAATATGTGTTCATACATCATTTTCACTGTCTGACCAGCATTGCTGGTTGGTGTTTTTGTTTGTTTGTTTGTTTTTGTTTTTGTTTTTTGTTTTTTTGTTTTTTTGTTTTTTTGTACTTGTTGAACAGCACATCTCTCAGAATTTGGTGAGTTAGAATTTAACACTGTGCTCACTCCTTATAATATTTTAGCCAGCATTCAGTAGTTATTTTTGTTGTTGTTCGGTTTCTTTGGTTTTCTTCTCTTTTAATGTTCATATTTTCTTTTTATCAAGGTTTCAAATAGACCAGGGTGGCCTTGAACTCACCATGAAATCATAGATGATCTTTAACTTCTGATTAACCTGCTTTTACCCCCCAAATGATGAAGTTACAGGCATAAACCATCCCATGTGGTTCATGCAGTGCTAGGGATAGAACCCTACTAAGCACTCTACCAAAGTAATTACATCTCATTCCTTTGTTTATGATTTTTTGGAAATTAATTGTAATATTATATAATCTTTATTTTTATACTCTTTGAAATACTTTTAAAACAAAGTCAAATACAAAAAACATAACCATAGCAAACAACAAAAAGGTTTCAGACAAATGGTATGTAGTGTGAAATAATATGAGACTCTAGGAACAAACGTTTCAGAATCATGTTCTTTGCCCTGGGTCAATGAGTCATTAGGTGTCCACTGTCTAGTGTTGAAGTAGTTGTATTAAATCTTGTGGAGGAAATGATTAATCTGTAAGGAAAATGTGTAAAATATTGTCTAAATTATCAGAGTTTTAATGACTTGGTTTTATTTTCAAATATTTATTCTAAGTGTCCCTTGATACCACAGACACAGATTCTCCTTTCCCTGTTCTGATTCTCATTACACTACTGCTTCACTGTTTATGCTGCTGTTCAAATAGTTATGACATTTTCCAATGGCAATTGCTTTCACCAGGCTATTTTTAAACAACAATTATTTGATATTTAAGATATAAATGATTGAATTAATGACAAGGGGATACTGGAACTGAGAAGGCCTGCTCTTCTGACTTGCACTAAAGGCAGTTCTGGTGTGTGAGTTTATGCCTGTGTCCTAATCTTCCTTGTGCTGTTTTCACTCACTTCACATTGGAAAGTCATCAATGATCACTGTGGAACTGAATTGCTTTGAGTTTGGCTGCCACATTTTATCCTATGGAATTCCCATTGTATTTATATGTGTGGGCTGTTTCTATGGCTTAGTGCTAAATACCATGAAGAGAGGCTATAGGCACTAATTCTTTTGGAGTCATGGGCAAACATAAGTGCCTGATTATTCTGAATCTTGTTCTCAACTTCTGCTCTCTGATATTTCTCACATAGAACAATTGGTAATATTCTGGGATATGCTGGAAAGTCAATATTTAAAACAAAAGCTTGAAACAAAAACAAAAAATGATACAAGTTAGAAAACCAGAATGAAATTACTTTTGACTTTAAATATTTGTTCTACAGGTATCTTGGCAACCAAGGTGCTCCTCATTGGTATAGAGAGTTACTGATTCCTGTTTCCTCATCTTTGATACCTCCCTTTCTTCTTCTCTGAATATTCTCTGTATGTCTGTATCTTTCTTGGTTCACCGTACCAGAATGCACTGGAGTATATTATTCTTGAGGTTATTGCCTATCATGTTGTTTTTCCCTTGTTTTATTGTGAATTATACTTTCTTGCCTGAGTGGAAATGAATTGGGAGCTTCTTAGCTTTATGATCTTCATATTTTACTTAATCAATTATTTCACTTTCTAGAATTTTTTTGTTATTTTGTTTGTTTGCTTGTTAATCTGCTTATTATAAGATAGGGATTCTCTGTCCTATAACTTGCTCTATAGACCAGACTGGCCTTGAACTCAAAGATCTACCAGCTTCCATTCTCTAGTGCTCTGACTAATTATCAAATTTCATCTCTTCCTACATACCCTGTCTCACAAACCTACTTTCTTCCCAGAACTTCCTATTGTCTCTCATAAAGTCATTCTTGGCTAAAGTAACACTTTTTACATAATAATATTCACCTAGAATTACAAAAAAAAACATTAAAATCAAAGTTTCTATCTGAATGCAATTTGCAATTATATCTACTAAACTGTTTCTTATGAAATAAAAATGTCAATATCTACAGCATCACATTTCATTTATTGTTTGAAAGAGATAATAACAGAGAACTCATAGAGAAATGTATTATCATTGTATACTGTAGTTTTTACCTAATTTCTTAGTCTTCCTTGCTTGCTAGTTTCCTTCCTCCGTTCCTTCTGTCTTTCCTCTTTCCCTCCCTTTCCTATTCCTTCCTTCCTCTCTTTTGTTCACAGAGGCTCAGTAGATACCAATGCTTGTTTCAAACTCACGATCTTCCTCTCTCAGTCCTATGAGATGGCCAATATGCACCATCATTTTATTCTTTCTAAATTATTGCTATTGAACTATCAAATACATGCAGAATAGCTGTATGTTTTAGCTATTAAATGTGCCTATTGTCATTCTGACAACCTGAATTGGCTGTCTATAGCCTACATGGTAGGAAGAAAGATTACTTGTCTTTTTGTCCTCCACATATACACCAAACTTATACATACAGATACACAAAATAAATGTGAAAATATAAAAATATTAAGCCAATTATTTCTACATTTGTAGGTGTATGTTCATGTCTAAGTTTGTGTAAATGTGTATATATATATATACACATAAATACATACATATATATATACACATCTGCATGCATGTGTGTATCTATCCATTCTGTGAAATACAAGGAAAAGACTCACTTGGGGTTCTTTGCCAGTAACCTCTTTCCTGATCTATCTGTACAAATTTTCTTAGTAAATTTCCTCTTTCTTGCCCCCTACTAATTCAGATTTCTCACTGTACTTAAGAAACTATTTTTGGCTATAGATAAAATCTGTTTTATATCTCCCTCTCATCTTCATTTATTTTTATGATTTTAGTATAATTACACCAGTTATATTACTGAGTATATCCTGAGTACCTAAACCAGAATTGAAGGACAACAGCAGATATGTCAAGGTGCACAGTGCAAAGACCTCAGTGTCAACTCTACAAAAAGGACTATTGACATCTAAAGAGTGTTGCAAGAGGGAAAAACTATCTTCTCCAGGGAAGTGCATATTAATTTGTTTTCCAACACTGAATGGCCATAGCTGAAATGTCTTCACACCACATTGAGGTCTTCCCATAAATAAAAACTAAAATCATGTTACATCCAATTTTAAATTAAAAAGATAAACTAATAAATACAAAATGCCAATAAAGGCATCCTGTATATGTTTTAAAATGCCTCTAGCCACTGTTCTCCAATTAAGAAAAAAACAGTCTTATAGAATTATAGAGTTTCCAAAAATGAGAGCTTTCTATTTAGGAATGGAGCCCTTCACAGTGAGTGGTACCTTAAGCTTACCATCTTCAACATTGTTGTCAATTTTATCTCAAGTATATCTTACTGATCATCAAAGCTAAAATAAACAAAAACAGGATATTTGATAGAGACATTTCTCAAGTTAGTGTATGAAATACAGAATTGCTTATAATAAATAAGTAAACAAATGAATCTAAGGAATGAGTATCCTTATAGCTCAGCCCCCCACACACACACACACACAAAGAGTTGCAGAATGCCCACTGCTGCTGTCTGAATATACAAAACCCTGCCGGAGGCTACAGAGAGTTTTTATCTTGATTCTTTTTGTTGTATTTTACAAATTGTTCCCAGCCCTGTGGACCTGGTTTTTCTTAGACTAGGGGGGCACTTTGGAGTCCTTTCCAAATCTTCATTGTGGGGCAGAAAAGCGACCTAGAGAGATTTCTTTCCTATGTGACTGAGGGAGGGTATGCCATCAGTGGGCTCTGGCAATCCATGCTTATAAGGATGCTTGTGGCATTGAAGGTTCAAACACAAAGATGTGGGTAGAAAAATATCCCAAAGTTTCAAAGGCAAAAGCTGCTGTCTGAAGTTTGCTAACGTTTCTGTGGGAAGTAGTGAGGGAGCAAAGCTAAACTCCCTGCAAATTACACAGAAGGGAATTGAGAAGCTGCCGCGTGGCAGCCCTCAGAAGTCCTCATATATGTTGATTTATGCAGTGATTTTCTTTGACCTCAGGGAAAGCTGCTTTATGTTTGGACATCTATGCCTTCCCACCCATCTGTGAGACCCTCCAAATAACAGTGCAGAAGGAAAATGAGTGGAGAAAAGAGAGTCATTAAAATAATAAATATCCCATTCACAAGTTAAGTTGTATTTTACTTTGTCTCTGTCTGAACATCCTATAAACAGTATGTCTTATATTTTATTATGAACTCATTTTAAGCTGATTTTTGTTTGCTTACCATATATAGTTGCATTTTTTAGAAAACAAAGAAAAAGTAAAAAGAGATCTAGAAAGGAAATGAATATATTTTGAGCAGAAATTGAGAAGGCCTTAATATGTGCTTCTCCTCACCCCATTCTTTTGGGCAGTGTTTTGAACTCTAATTTACCTGCTTTCTTAAATTATTTTCGAACCATAAAAGTCCACAATTTGGCTATTTTGAAAGGCTCTGTAAAACCTATTATCTGAAACACAGTTTGATAATTAGTCAAATTTGACTACTGCACAATATATTTGTTTCTGTTTATTTGAAACTTTTGGCTGTGATTTATAGTGACAATTATACTTTAATGCGTCAGTGAAAAGAATTCAATAGTGTGTAATAAATAGCTTAATTTTGTTTTTTGATCTTTGACTAATGACAGCTTTTAAACCTCAGTGTCTTTCTTCTTCTTCTATCCTACATCTGGGTAGACTGATAAGCAAGACTGGGTGTTGTCTCTGTCCTCACAGATGAGTTTTAAGCCCTGCAGATTGCTGCCTTCATGTGGGGGTCCTCAAAGCTGTCTAACTGCTACCAACAACAGGAAAAAAATATCAGCCCCTTTTGTATTGCTCACTCAGCCAGTTTTTCTACTGGATTGGGATGCTATTCTCTCCCATAAAATCCTTCCTATATAAAATAAACTCCCTCGGAAGTTCTGAGTGAGAATCCAAAAACCACAGTCTGATCAACTGGAACTGATTAGGTTGAGTAATTGTAGGGCATCTTGTCAAATGTCTATGGAGACACAGAGAGCTAGCCACCTGTTCTTCCCAGTGAAGTTCTCATTTCCAATTGTCTCTAGCAAGATAGCATGAAAACCTGAGTTCAAGATGGAAAACCAATTCCTCAGCTTCCCTATTACTAACATGGAAACATAATAAAGGTAGTAGATGCAAAAAAAGATAAGTGGACTGGAAAAAGATGGCAGAGGAGTAGATGGAAGTGGAAGGGGGACAGAAATCTAGAGTGGTAAAGAAGAGGAGGCGAGAGAAAGAGAAGAAAAGGTGATAACAAGGGAGATGGTACTTCCAAACCATAAATACATGTGCATGGACTTCCATGTTGCATTTCTTCAGAATGTTGCAGTCTGAGTAAGAGGGGAGATGAGAAGAGGAGACAAAGAAGGTAACAGGGGTCTTTACTTCACATCAGATTTTACCAAACCACCTATCTTAGTTGTCTCTATGGATAATTCTGACCAAGAATTTGGTACCCACTAAACAAAGCTCAAATAACCAACAAAGTACTGCAGCAAACCACACAGACATTGTGATTCTGGACGTTGAAGAAGTCTTTCCAAGTAAACTTAAAATGAGCAATGGATGTCCAATTTACTTTATATGGCCACAGTTACCCAACCACATAAAAACCCAACAATGAAAGAGGATTATAGATCAATATCTCTTGTGAATAGAGATGCAAAAATATTAATAAAATGCTTGCAAACGAAGTTCAAGAACATATTGAAATTACACAACACGATCAAGCAGGCTTGGTTTTGTTTGTTTATTTATTTTTGTTTGTTTTTTAAGGAGAGACAGAAGGAAGATGGATTCAGATGACAAAAGAGATGGGAAAAAATCACAGGAGGAGTGGGAAGGAAGACTATAATCAGGATAGATAATGCGAGAAAATATGTGATTTTTCAATAAAAGGGGAAAAAATAAAATGAGCAATGAAACATGTACCCTGTTTTCTTAGGGGGTAAGAGCACATTCAATTGATTGATTTTTTTTTTTTTTTTTGGCATGCTACAACATCCCAGGGCAGATAAATAAACATCAAATGATTGATATTACTTAGAATTAACTAATACAACTTTTATGTAAACATTATCTTTAAATATGTATCAGGTCCTTAGGAGTACAAAATAAAAAGGTAGATGCCTCCCTCTCCTGGCTTACTGCTGTCTTGCCCTTCTTTCCGTTAAGCTCATCTGGCCACTGGCCACCACCTATGACAGAAAACTATTGCCTGTTCAATGTCTGCACTGAACTGGTTCAGGCTTTGGAGCAGTTGGTTAATGATAATGATTATGGTTTAGATTCTAGTGGGTAGTAAATATAAAATATTAGATCGTTATAGGGCTTCATGGATGTAACTGATTGTTTCCTATCCCTGTAGGGAGGATAAGGAAATTGAAGCATGCTAAAAAGTACAAGCAAATAAAGAGATATAAGATAAATATAACAAAAAGATTCTTTAATTTATGGTGTGAAATAATAAATCATTAGATAAAAATACTCAAAAACTGGTTAAAGGAAATCGTCATTCTACAAGAGTAAATTAATGTACATAGAAGTATACTAATATATTCTTCTTCCAGATGGTATGAAGCCTGACAGGACAGCTAAGGTTCTTTTTGGGTCTTTTTCTCCACAATAATATGCACATGTGCACAAAGATTGCTGAGTATGCTACCCATCATCAGTAGAGTATGCTTTATTCTTTATAATGAAAAAATACACATTTTAAAAATTTTATTACATTATATTTATTTACTGTGTGGTGGGGAGGTGGGGAGATATGCATATGCCTCAATTCTAGTGTGGAGGTCAGAAAAGCATGGGTAGGGGTGTGTTCTCTCCTTCCCACATGTGGGTACAAGGGCTCAAACTCAAGTAACCGGCTTGGCAGCACGTACCTTTACCATCTGAGCCATCTCAGAGGCACAAAAAGAAAGCTCATTTTGTTAGCATAGTTACAGTAAGGTCATCTTTGAGAAGATAGTCAACCAAGTGAGAGATCAAGCCTGGCTCATACAACTGCTAAAGAAACATGTTTTCTTGACTTTAATTTACATATTCTGAGTTAGATCAGCTGAGTCTCGGCTTCACTGGATTGCCAGTTCTTTGGCAAGTTCTCTCCTTCAGCTCCTCCCTGCCCAAAAGATCACACTTAGGAAACCATTACCCTTTGGTAATCCTGGATTGTTTTGAAAAATAATAGGAGCACCTTATATAAATACCATAATGTCACAAGTTTTGCATCTCATGACTGCCAGCATTCTTTTCAGGAAGGGCTTCTTGTCTAGAACAATTGTCTCCTTCCAACAGAAACTCAACAGAAACCCTAACCCTAACCCTTATCCTTTAAATTATGGTGGTCATGCTTCCTTGTGTGTACGTCTGCTCTCCTGAGAGCCAGCCATCTCTTTTGTGCTGACTAGAATGATGTTTGCTATTTCTGACTCTGAACTTGTCTATTTGGTATGAATACTATGCCTCCATTAGAATGTCTTATCTTAAAACATCTGATTTTTTCTAATTTATTTAACAACTTTTTGCTTATTGTGTTTATTGCTCAATGTTTAGAATCTGTCATTGGTCATTTGCCAGGCACAAAGCTGTGTTCACTTATGTATGTAATATTCATAAGATAATTTATATAGAGCAGACAGGAGAAAAATCAGAGTGAAGTCAAAGGGGAATGAAGGTAGGGATAGCATTTTTCCATGCATAGTTGTTCAAACCCAAATGAAGACGCTAACTAGAGTTGTGTTTTATAGTTTTATTTTTGTAGAATAAAGTCTCATTTTTTATCCATGTATCTCCTTGTTCAAACTCCCTTCCCCCTCCTCACCCTTCCCGCTCTGTCTTTAGCCTCTCTTTTCTCCATCCCCCCATTCCCTCCCAGAAAGAGCAAGAGGTCCCCAGGTGGATCATCTCTACATCCACTCCAGGCAAGTCCAATTACCTCATCCTAATATTAAGCCTGGGCTAGGTGTTCCTCTGGAAAGAATGGGCTCCAAGGTGCTAGTCCATGAAGAAAAGGAAAGAAAAAACTGAAGGAACATAACTGATCCTATGGGATAGCTTCTCTGTCTTTCTTCCCATTAAGTGGACAGGAGCCCAATAAGAAGTCTGAATCCATTACTATGACTAAATCTCTAACAATGACATTTTTCACCATCCTTGAAGGAGCACTACTTTTTTATACTCCATGCCAGTATTAATAACTGTATATTCAAATCAATATCTTGCCCCAGTATGGATTGCTTTGTTAATTCAGTAATCATTTCATTAAAAACATTTTTGTATTTGAGTGTATATGTCAAGTGTGTATGCTTACATATTTGATGTAAATATATGCCATGTAGATATGAAATATGTGTCATTATGATGCATGTATTTGTAAGCATCTTCTTCTAAATATATGTGCAGGTACAGTCATGCCACAGCGCATGTTTAAAAGTTTGCAGGTGACCTAGATGTCAGTCTTCACCCTCCATCTTTGGCTGAAACTATATTGTTTTGAGGATAGTCATTAAACAGACCAACCTAGCCAGTACATGAGCTCCCAAGGACTATCCTGCCTCTACCTTCTACCTCGCCACAGTAACACTAGGATTATGAATTTCTGCACTGTCACATAAGGGTTTACATGGGTCCTATGGATCTGAATTCAGATCCACGTGTTTGCTCAGCCATCTTTATTACCCACTGAGCTACATTCTTAGACAAAATAATTTTTTCCCTAGAATAAATGTGAAGTAAACAATGTTTCATAAAAATGTAATTTAAAACATTTTAATCTTCTAATATGCAACGTAGCTTTTAATTATGGGCTATAAAAGAGGAGAGTTAAATTTCTCTTCAACAAATGAGCAAAATTAAGTTAGCAAATTGGAGTTTTACACAGGAAGTAATCAGCGCATGCACAATGGGATGCCGTACACATGTGTTAATATAAACTTAAGCTGCCTATGCAACCTTTGAATGCCTAATTGTATGACTTTGCCTATAAAAAGTATCATGTTACTGTGAAATATTAATTTTTTGTCTTTGTCTCAGGAACATAATTATTAATGATGATTAATTCCAGAAATTTCATATTTGAATTCTTAATGAAAAGCCTTTTACAAACACAAACCTTAACTATTGCCAATATTACTCTTTTCACACAGGGATTTCACCATTAGAGTCATATTTTTTATCAACCCACATTTTGGATTTTGCCTTCCATTCTTCTAATTCCCAGGATTAGGAAACACATGGCAAGACCTTTTTCCATGTTTCTTAAATAAAGTCATCCACAATGAAAATGGCTTACTGGTAACAGATGGACTTCCTGCAGAGATTAACCCAATTATCTTTGTTTGAAGAGCCAGAAAAAGCTATAAGATCATTATCTTACAAGACAAGAATTTTATCAGGATGCCAATCTCATTATATGAGTGAATGGAGGTGTTTAGTGATAGCTCTCCTCCATAAATATTCTTAATAGATTTAGTTTTTCAAACTCTTCACTGCTCATTATTTTCAAATGATGGAGTTTGACAGATGAATGGTGCTGTGTGGCAGAGGCCACAGACTCTGCTCCACGCCGTTCCTCCACACTGACAGCAGGAAAGGTTTCCCGTTTACACACTCTGAGATAAGTTAACCTGCTGTTGTTCATGTTGCTCTCTGAAATGAAGCAAATAGAGTTCAGATATTCTGTAAAAATAAGCCTTACCCAAAGATACCATATGCTAATAAGCCAAACACAGAACTATTTTAGCCTCAAATGACATGTGATTTTTTTAAAAAGTAAATGAATTCTTAGAAACATGAAGTTGTGCTTCTAATTTTTTCTTTGGGGGGGTAGGTACAGAAATATGAGCCAAATGAGATACTGTGAAAAATCATTAGTATTTTAATATTTTTACTATTATTTTCATTTATTCAACATGATACTTTGTGATTATTAAAATGTCTGTATGTGTGAGGAAAAATGGCTTGTTTCTAATAAAAAAAAGTAATTTGTCTACACATGGTTCAGTGATACAGTCAAGCATTAAGAAAAAACAATCCTTCATCTAACACTGATCCAACAATACAGTAAATCAAATTTCATTGGACTTTTGAGTCAGAGAGATTTCTGGCTACATTAGGCTATATCTGTATGACTATTATAACACAGAAGACAGAATTATAATCCCAATATTTCTTAGCAAGGTTCTGTGAATATCTTTTATTAGTACTTTCAAATAGTACTAAATAAAATATTACCATGTATTTAGCAAACTGCAATTTTTTCCTATGGATTACTGGTGCTATTTGGTGCTATCCACAGCTCACCTACCTACTCTAAGCTAGCTGATTTGTTGAGCAAGTAGTGCAGTGAATGAAGCCCCTGACAGCCTTGCATGAGGAAAAATATTCTAATTTTATGATAAAATTACAAGTTTGGAACAATAACACATATCTTGTAAAGAATTTAGATTAGATTATATGGTCTTTTTCCACAGACAACTAAAGCACAATATATACTTGGTGGTCATTATTTAACTGGAGAAGATGCTGACTGAGGAAAAAGTTACCTAAGGAGCAGAAATCATAAGGATAGTGTCCTGTCTTTACCTTGAGGTAAAAATTAATGTATTTATTTAAAGCATCTTAACTCTGAAATTATCAGAATTGTGGTAACTATTTCAGCCTAGTGGACTCGGGAATGTCAAGGTTAACATTTTCAACTATCTATGCAGAACAGGAAAGCACATGCTTGCCTGCATTAAAGCCGAAATGAGAAAGTTCTGAGCTGTGCACTGATCCCATCTTTACTAAAAGCAGGTTCAGAGAATAGCATACTCAGTCCTTCATTAGAGTTCTAACTAACTGACCTTTGTAGCCAAATGTTGTCTATTTACTATCTTTCTTAACATTTAAGATGAGAACTTCACATTGAAAATAAGTATTTAGATTGATTGATTTCTTTTTCCATGTTCTTTCTACTGCAGCTTTAAAAAGGAACCCAGGGTTCCTGGTTTGGCAATATAGTTTCCTAACTCATAGTTGGATATACCTTCTATTTTTTCTTAATGTAGCCTGTTGTGTAGGAAAGAGTCTAAGGACTATTGTGCAATAGTCTTTATATAATTAAAAATAAATCCCATATATCCACAAATAACATTCTATAATTTAGTGGATGCATACATTTTAAGGTTATAGATGAATGTAGCACAAAGTTGGGTAATTATGTGGAAGATGAAAGAGAAAACAGGGATAGGAAGAAAAACAAATAAAATATAACAAGGTCAGCTCTGCATCTTGCACTATAAATAAGTCAACATGGCATAATAAGTTTCAGTGTCTACATGTGGTATTGAGAATAATAGACAGCAGTTCAAAGGGAGGCAAAGCCTGAGTCAGGGTGGGTGAGGTTTGCTTCAGAGAGAATGTAGAATTTGAATTATGTCTAAAGAACTAAAATATGTGAACATGAAAGGAAAAACCAACTCTGATTCATGAAAGAGAAACCTGGAGAAAATCTTGGGGGTGGGACGGTGCAAGGAGATCCAGGGCCTATATGTACACACTGCCATTCTAAGGATGAAAACAGAACTCCAGGCATACTATAGCTAGGTGGAGTAATGCAGGGAAGGACTTTGTCACCAAGGTCAAACCAAACAGCCTTTTGAACACAGTTTCTGTGCACATCATCCATATCATGGGAAACTGAAAATGGGTCCAGACCTCTTTCTGAATCTTTTCTCTTCTTTTGCTGTAAAAATTTAGAGAAAGAAAAGATGTCTATCATTAAGCTGATCCCAGGGGGGGAAAGATAGGCAAGGTCACGTCCCCTCCCACAGAGAGACAGAAAGGTACAGAAAGCTGTAGCCTGTGATCTACTCCCCATTAGGACAGTGTGACTTCTTTTAATAAGGCTCTGGTTGTTCTACAAGCCTGGAGTCTGTCAAGCAGAAGGCAGTGAGCTATTGTTATCACTTATTTTAATCCATGAAACTCAGTTAATAAAAAAGGTTAGAAATGGTATCAAGACAGTACAGTAGCATATATGCATAACACTGCTATTCAGACTGATCTATGTAATCTCTGCCCACCCTGCCATCCCTGACACAAGAACAGCAGCCCACGAAAGCAGTTCTTGGTGCCTCCAAGTTAGTGTTGGAGAATTAAATAGAATTTCCACCCTGCTCACAAGTTCACTTATATACCTGAAGCAACAATGTAATAGAATAACTGAAAGATCTGTTCAGTTTTAATAAACATGGTGCTTGTGAGACTAAAGGAATCATGTATGGGAAAAAGGAAATACTTAGGTTTTAAATATGGTAGATCATATTAATTTTCATTTCCTATGGTTCCTCAAAATAAGATGTGCAAACCTCTGTTGACTCTCATGACATCAAGTATTCAGACTCAAACTTCAATGTATACATCAAACTATTTTAAAAGATCTTCAAAAATGCACTTGTCTTTTTTCCAAGTCATTGTTTAAATACAACTATGTACTTACATTTTCCTTTATTAAATTCCTAGTGGGGAGCATAAGTAAAGATTGTACCTTCACAAGAGATTTACCTGCATGAGGGAATTGTTCACTCATTTCTCAGGGATCCCTACCTTATATAGAGGATTGTGCAAGATGCCCAAGTATGGCTGCAATGTAAAGTTTTGTACAAACATGTTTCCGTGAGCAGCATGCACTTTAATGTCTGCCCCAGGATGAAAAAGGGAGAATCCAGTCACAGGCATGGTCTTAAGATGCACAGAAGGTTATGAGCATACATATCTGGCTAATAAGAGAATGATATTAACAACTTGTCCAAATAATGACCACTCACAGATTAGACAAGTTTCTCCACAGAACATCAGCAAACAATTGCTGATAGAAGAAATGTAACAAAAAATTCAAAGGTGAAAGGAAAGTCATCTGTTGGTGTGAGCACACAGCTGGCCCAGCAAATACCCTTTCTGCAGAGTTGTGAATTGATGTTAGAATCACTAATACTCGATCACAATTGAAACTGCAGGGAGAAAAGATACAGTTCTTCTTTAGGAGACTGGTCTGCCACGGTCTCATATTTATAAAAATAAAAGAAAGGAAGAAAGATTAGCTAGACCTGAAGATAGCAAAGCAGTAGTTGAAATGAGTAGAAAAAAAAAGTAACAAAAATCCCAGCACAAAACAAAACAAAATCATCATAAGACAGGTATCAGTAAGGGGAGCACTGAGAGAAGAAGATAGACTAGGATGGGAGGGGATGGAGAGAGTTGGCAACATAGCCAAAAGTAAGAAATCACTTGCTATTCTGCCCTAAAGCTGGAGAACTCACACAGGTGCTGTGTGTTGTGGATAATTATTACAGGAATAATTATCCCTGTGTTTCTGGTTGTGGTTTTGCTGGTAGTGGTAGCAGTGCTGCTTTTTGATATTTCTCATTTGTTTTGTAGCTGCTGTATTCTTTATCCAATGTTTATAATTGTTCATCACACCATGAACATGAAAAGAGAAAGTTTGCAGCCAATTTGAAAGAATTTACAAAGACACTTAATCTTGATCCAACAATATAAATGAATATATCTTGAAAATTATATGTAAAGTTTTACTGAGATTTAACTATAAGATATAGCAGTCCAAAGTGAAGGGGACTTACTAGATTGAGAGCCACACATTTCTTTCCTATAAAATTCTACCTCACTGAATATTTATTGAACACTGAGATAAAAGTGGTGAAGACAAAACCCTCCTCAGTAATGACAGCACATTTAGAAGGGATCTTTATATGATCGTTTTTCTGTCTGATCCTAATTAACAAGACTATAGATGAGTTGGAGGCAGACTGCAAAGGCTAAAGCAAAAGCTGATGATGATGTCATTAGTGTAGCGAGATGTTCTAGCATTCAACTACTTATATCACAGTCCTTGCTTCTTATGAAGGGAAGATACATGATCCTGAGGCAAATGACAAGACTCACTCAGGTATTTAAGGAATAGTGTCTTGCTTTTGCCAACAACAAACTCCACCTCCTTGACTAATTACGTAGGTAGCAAGCAAGGTGATATGAACAGTAATACATACTTAGAAAACTTTCATAAGTGTTTGAAGAATTAATTAGCTAATATTTGCCAAGAGCTTTGAAGATAAGAAAGGCTAAATAGTATCACTGCAGTGCTTTGCTTATTTAAGACTAATGAGCTTATAGGGAAAGCATCCCACCAAATGAAAACTTCCTTCATTCCATTGATCTATCCAATGCAATCTGGTATATCCAGTTGAGGTAGGACCAAACCCCTCCCTTCTACATCAAGTCTGAGAAAAATGTTCCTCTGTAGGGATTGGGCTCCAAGGGGCCAGTTCATGCACTGGGAATAAATTCTGATCCCATTGCCAGAAGCCCTACAAACTTCCCACACCATTTGCCATTCTACTGTCATCCACATGCAGAGGGCCTAGTTCAGTCCCATGCAGGTTCCACAGCTGTCACTTTAGAGTCAGCTCCCAATAGCTAAGGTCAGTTCTCTGTGGGTTTCCTCATTATGATCTTAACCTCTTGGGTACATAATCTCTCAGGCTTATGTTTGGCTGAACTGGGAGTTTGACCCCAGTACTTACCTGTGGATCTCTGCATCTGCTTCCATCAATTGCCGAATGAAAGTTCTATAACAATTAGGGTCGTCATCAGTTTGATTATAGGGGAAGTCCAGTTTAGGCACCTGTTCCACTATTTCTTGGAGTGTTTCAGCTAAGTCTTCTAATAGAGCACAGAGTAATCGGAAAGTTTACATAGAAACTAATAATCTCACTTTTTACATTTTGTAGTATTTTCCCTATAAATATTCTGGTTAGTGTTAATTGATAGTTAATCATCAACTTGCCACAATGTAGAGTCACTATTTAGTCTTGCAGAGGGATTGTTAGGATCAGATTGGCCTGTGGGTGTAATTCTGGGGAATATCTGCATTATATTGAGGTGTGGAGATACACCTGGTATAAGTGATACCATTCCTTGGACAAGAGATTTGCAATCTATAAGAGTAGAGAGTTAGAAGAGGACTCAGAGGCATGCATTAATCCATTATTCTCTGTTTTTCACTTAGGTATAAGGTGAATTCCCTGCCATAATAGACTACAACCTAGAATTATAAACCATATAGATCCTTTCTTCTGTACTTTGATTTTTTTAGGATATTTTATTGCAGCAACATGGAGTAAAAATAATACAAGTATGTATATAGTTTTCTTCAAATTCAATGACAACATTTCAAATGTTGGTTGGCATGATAAAGGGTAGACTTTACTCATGCTTTTTTTCTACTTGTTGGCTCCTAGTGAGAAAAAATAGAGGCCCAATCACATATAATAAAAGACACACATGTGGTGGATCTCCTGCTCTTACTTGTCTCTGGGAACCAAGAAAAGATACTTGTACTAGAAACGGTAAAAAGAAAAAGAGGAAAAAAGAGAAAAGAATGAGGTGGGAGTATCAGACTGCATGTTTCAAGGAAAGCCAGTTTTCTCCTCTCAGTCTTCCTCAACCACAGCATCATCCTACAGTAAGTGTAAGACTCCCTATAGGCTCGGTTCTTCTTCTTTAATAACCTCACCTGAGAAGTATACTGTGATAGGAGAGGATGAAATTCTCAAAATAACTGCCAACTTACTGAACAAATTTTGTTTTTCACACTGTAACCAGAACACAGACAAGCAGAAGCAAGATACTAACAAAATTATAAATTGATCCAAGGATATCTCTGAATTGATCATGTGGTCTTTTGTTCAATGGTTCTCTACTACTAAGTTTCATGGTGCGTATGTTTGTGACATATCATTTCTTCCTGGCCATAGGGTACTGTTCCTCATCTTCATTCATCATAAGTGTTTTTCCACATCAGGGACTTTCCACTTGTCCAGTTCACTTTGCAAGAGCCTGATGACCCATTCATTTTGTGACAGAACATCAAAATATGTCTTTATAAATTATGCTGTATGATTAACTGTAAAAAAATTTAAGTATTCCAGTAACTATTTCTTGAAAGAAAAAAGAAGATAAGGTATAACCTGTGTGTGCTATGGAAGAAATCAGATTACTGAATTATCATAGAAGATAATGATCAGCAGGTAATATGGTCCTGAACTAAAATATTTGATGTAGAATTAGAACCATATGTCTTGACAGTCATTCAGAATAGACATTTATAAGAGAGAATTGAAAAATAAGAAGCAAAGAAGATGAAGAGAGAAAACATTAATTAGATAAAGAATAGAAAGATATTGCCAAGATGAGACAGATACATACTGATAGCTTTTTTTGTAGTCCATGTAAGTTCCTTAGTCATTTACTTATAGATCTATCTCAGATATAAACAAAAATTATTTATTTTTCTTGAGGTATCTTGAACTGGTCTACATTTTTCTGCTTATTTGCCAACCAGGAAGCATAACCAACCAGTCAAAGGAATTGTCCAATGTTCCTCCCTGTACTGCAGCAGAAAGTCCTGACTATGCTTTGTAGCAATGCTTTCTTTCCAACCAGAAGAAAGAAATTAGTTCCTATGTGTGTATGTGTGCATTCATATGCATATATATGTATATATATATATATATAGTAAAATTATCCCATATATATTTTTTGGGGAGGGTTTCAAGACAGGGATTTTCTGTGTATCAGCCCTGGCTGTCCTGGAACTCACTCTGAAGACCAAGCTGGTCTTGAATTTATGGAGATCTGCCTGTATCTGCCTGCCCTGTGCTGTAATTAAAGGTGTATATCACTACCTAATATACTTGCCTTTTAAAGTTTGATAGAATATTTTATCTGAAATACCTACAGCAATGGAAGTTGACTAGTAGGTGGTTGTTTCTTCAGCCATTATTAGGAAGGTAGCTTACCACACAGGTGGAAGCTGTGGAGCATTCAGTATTCATTTAATTTATCACAATTATTCCAACACCTGGACTGAGCAAGCATGAGTTTTCCCTTGGGATCTGGTTAGGAAAACTGATTCTGCTGTGTATTGGAGGGCTAGATAATAATATTAAGGGATAGATGAGAACATTTTTAAACCTAATGAATAATAGCAAGATTTTTTAAAAAGTGTGCTTTACAAAGATTCTGTGCATGATTAATATTAATAAAGGAATATATAATTAAGAATTGCTCTGACAAAGCTTATACACTTTCCAAATAATTTTCTTCTGCAATGACCAAAAATATTGACTGTGATTACATGGTTGCAAAACACACATCACTGAGCCCTTTCTCAAAAAAAGAGACATACATCAGTAAAACAATTTGGACAGCCTGTCTTTGCAAATATAAAGTATTTCCATTTCTCCTCACACTTTTTGTTCAGTTAATTGCTGTCCCCTAACCATCTTAAATATAATGCCCTTCTCTCTCCACAGTCTCCCTTGAATTTGAAAGAGATTCATTTATGAACATTAGTGGTCTCATTGTCCTGCTTCACACCTTTGTTACAATACAGTGACACTGAAATTAGCATCTGTATATTATACTCTTAGTCATTCAAATTCATGATATTAGAAAGCATTTTTGGTAACTTCTACTGATTTCTATAAATAATAATGTTGGCAGGAAATAGAATAGGTATCCAAAGCATCTTTAATTAAAGTAGAATTTTATATTTTAACGGGGATTCTATGATTTTTTCCATGTTTTTCTTTTCACACCAACATGTACAGATCATGAAGTTCAGCCACTAATTGAAAGTCACCCCTTGTGGAGAATGGAAGACAAATATGTATAGGTAGCTTTTCTCAGAAACATACCAGAATACATGTTAAGAGACTAGGGAGAATCATCAGGAGATAAGCTCATAGCTTTGACCTTTTCTCTGGTTTGTCAAGTAGAGATGATATCAACAGACTTAAAGGTGTGTGGTGGGAGGAAAATTAGATGCTGTACACTAAGTCATTGATTAAGAAACACAGTCATGGTAATACTGACCAGGTTACTTTGGAAATGATAGTGAGGATGGTAAAGATGAAGAGAAGGCAGCTGACAATGCTCTTCTGTGTTAACACAAGTCACCATCACTGGTACCTGATAAAGAAGGATAGAGTTGCTTGGGGTGGGAGGTCAGGGAGGAAACTCAGTGATATAAGGGATTAAACAGTTGTGCAGTTCCTAGAAAGCTGGACTGGTTCATGCACCTGAAGCTCAATCGGTCCAGTCCTCCATCCAAGAACATGAGAAAGAAAACAGAAAGCCAGCTGGCATGCACCCAATCTTAACCTGGCTCTCTGGTCATGTTCTAAACACCAGGACCTCTAGGCCCAAAGATGGTACTTCAAGGTCAAGGTGAGGTGATAATGCCTATGCTCTACTACATCTCCCTCTTTTGTCTAAATAAGTAAGTTCTAAACCTAAATATAAAACTATATAGAACAGAAGCAATTGTCAGTTAATGTCCAAGAGAGAAAAAGGCAAATAACACAAAAGGTGAAACTACAACCATCAAGGACAAAATAAAACAAAAAAACATATATTAAGTAAGTGGCAAAATACAAAGATTGCTGCAAAACTGTATATCTTGACTAATATGAATCTAGTACCTAATGCTCCTAGCTAAGATATGGGGTAGTCATAACTGTAATTGCCCAGTCTTGACTACACTTTCAGAAGATCAGAAAGCAGCCCAGCAGAGGAGCAGCCATGCTTCCCTTCTCGTCTTCCACCAGACTTCACAGGGTTCCTTACTGAATATCTCTGCTAAACAAATTCTCTACTTCTCTACTCAAGAATTCCAGCTGCCATTTTGCATTTAATATTATCGTGGATATTCTGAGGCAGAGCTATAGTTTACTAAGTGATGTTTTACTTTTTTCTTTCTCTTTTTTATTTAAGATTTTAAAAACTTCATTTTACATGCTAATCACAGATCCTGCTCTCATCCCTCCCTCTGCTCTCTCTAACTGTCTCCCTGACCATCTCATTTCTCCTTCTCTGAAAGGACAAGTCAACAAAGTTTGGTACATCCAGTTAATGCAGGTCCGAGCCTCTTGTCCTGTGCATGGTATCCCAACATAGGTAATGAGCTCTAAAAAGCATCCCACTACCAGGGCTCCTTAAACAGATCAAGCTACACAACAGTTGGGTAGAAGGCCTAGTAGTCGTGAAGGGTCTAGCTTGGTCTCATGCAGGATCCACAGATGTTGAACAGAAATTTTTAAGTTCCCACCAGCTTTGTTCTGTTGTCTGAGAGATGTTTTAAACATGGATTTTAGGTAGCACTAAGAGAAAGAGTGGCACTCATGAAGACAGAAAAAAAAAAAAACCCTAATAACATCAGTTTGAGCTTCTCTAAGTGAGAGTTACCTCACCTTTTAACTCATGTACCAGTCACCTTTTTCTATAGCAAACATCATGGTAAATAAGCATCTGAGCTATGAACAGGGCTATAAAAGTACCGTTTATTACCTTAGTAAATATATGTACATTGAAAATTGAACATTCAATACTAATTCAAATGGAAATACTAAGCAAAGATATTCCATAGGGCTACTTTATTGATAAGATGAAATATTGATATTTCATTTAAAAGCAGTAACATAATAATATGAGAAAATAAATAAACTATAAATAAAACTTTATAGTTCCCATGCACTTATTGTATTTCAGATATTCTCAATATTTCCCAACTATATATAATCATGGAAGAAAGTGTAACGTGTTACTTACTTTCTCAATAACTGAGATGCACTATTGAAAAAATCATGGGTCTGAAAAAGTAAGCTTGAATTTATGTCTGATTTCCATGGAATTATACTCTTGTACACTGTGAATATTTGTCCCTCCTACTGGTTGAATAAAATGCTAATTGGCAAGAAGGCAGACAGGAAGTATGGGCCAGGCTACCAGACTAAGAAAACTCTGGAAAGAGGAAGAACAGAACAGAGATGCCAGGCAGACACAGAGGAAAGAAATGAAAATACTTGGAAAAAAGGTTCTAAGCTACTTGGCTAACCATGTGTTAGTTTAAGAGTTAAGAATTAGCAAGTAATACGTCTGATCCATAGGTCAAACAGCATAAAATTAATGTAAAACTTTGTGTGATTATTTGGGACCAAGTAGCTGTGGGTAATCTTTTTGGGACAGCTGGTCCAGATCCTGGGGCTAGTCCAGGTCAGGAATTTCATACTACATTAGATTATAGTGCCTAGCAGAGGGAAAATCCATTTAGGGTATGGAAGACAGTGGATCTCTAGCCAGGACTGGGTTTCTGCTAAGCCCACATGTAGGACCTCACAGACTCTTTGTTGGGACAGGAATGCCAGGGCCACTGGAAATCAGGCATTGTCCCTAGGCAAAGCACAAATACAGGTCTTCATGACTAAAATGGATTTGCTAAACACTCAGTTCTTAGGGGGAAAACATACTATTCATGCCTGGATGAGTCAGAGGATTAATATACTATTTAATTTTCTTTTGCTGTATTTTAATAAAGTATATACTATACCTGTCCATTCTTACTGAAAATGTTCCCTCTCTGTTTTACTTTTTTAGTTGTATCCTAGTACTCAAGTTAAGAAATCTCATTCTAAATCCCTTAACTTATTCAGGGCTTTTGGAACTTTCTAGCTCCCCCAATGTCCAATGCACAAAACTACCTTTAAGGGCTGTTTTTCTTCCATTTGTTCTCTAACCAAAATGTAATTGCCATTGCCTTGATTCTAGGCCAGAGGCCTCTCCCAACAAATTATTCCCCATGGATGTCAGAAAAGACCCATTCCAGCTTTATTGATTCTCAGAACACATCTGTTGGAGTCCAGAGCATGTGAAGATCTCTGTTAGTCTCTTGTGCTTGCTCTTCCCCTCATTTCACTACATTTGCTCAATCATTCTTAATTTCACTCTCTTCTTCTCCCACCTCTGTCTTTTTCCTCTGTCTCTGATATTGTCTCTATGCCTTCATCTAGAAAAACCTACAGACCTTGACTGTAGTTCTTTGTCTGGAGTTTATGCCCCATATTATTTCTTCCATCCATGTTAGCTTGTATGTCAGTGTCATGCTTGTTCAAGATGTTGGGACTTCATTTATATAGCTTCTCTGTCATCTCAAGATGTGATTTAACAGCAGGCATCCTATTCCCCTAGGTTTTACAATATTCCCACATCTTCTACAATGCTCTCTAAGCATAAGGCATATGAGTTGTGCTATAGATATATTATTTGGGTCTAGGCACCAGGAAGATCATTTGTTCTTGGTATCATGAGAAGATGTTATCTCTTCTGGTGTATGTTTTTAAAAAGAAGAGTTGTTTGATGAAGGATGAGAGGTACATTTATATAAACAAAACTGAGAAATAAAGAGCCTTCCCTAGAAATGATCCCCTCAGCTGGTTATTGAATAACAAAAGGACAATCTTGAAATAATGTATATATAAGTGTGTGTTAGAGTAACATACAGACTAAACAATTTTATATATACATATATATGTATGTGTGTTTCTACACATATAAGTATGCACACATATACTAAGAGTTCAAAAGAGTCAAAAAAGAGGTCATAAATTTGATAGGACAAGTACATAAGTAAATGTGTAGAAAAAGGAAAGGGAAGAAATATATAGTTGTATATTAATTTCAAAAAGTAAAAATATACCAAAGAGAAAAAAAAGAGAAGAAAACTTAGGAACACACAGTTTCTCTTTTGCAAAGCAATTGACACCTTAGAGAAAATATGATCTTCTATGAGCAAAAGTTTACCAAGCAAAGGCTTGAGAGTCAACCTACTTTGTCTCAAAAAGACTACAATTACCACTCCTTTGTGATATTTATGTGTTTTTAAAATCCTGTATGTACATTTTCATGGCAACATATGCTAAAATCTAACCTTAACTAGATATTTTGTTTATGTTTTGAAAATCTCAACTCTTTTATTTTCAAGTTTTCAAACATGCTCACAGAATTATAAATATTTATGCTCATGCAAACTTTTTTTTGTTTTATTGTTTTGTATTTAGGCCAAGAGCAAACAATTAGGCATCAAGAAAACCCAAACTCAGTAAAAATATGGGAGGACTAGGGATGTGGACTTCTATCCAACATCAGATAACCAGGGTTCTGTAGAGTTGAAATATTCAGTTCTACATTCTTGTAATCAATGGAAAAGAATTGTGTAGTATTCATTTTAAGTTTTGTCTCCAGCATCTTGTAGAAAAAATCCATAGAATTAAAAGGATGAGTATTGCCTTCCGTATACTTTCTTGATTTTTTTGTTTTTGTTTTGTTTGTTTTGTTTTTAGCAATAAACTCTGGAATGAACATTGCTTAGTGTTTGTGCCAAGGTCACAATTACTTAATGTTTCCACTGGGCCTAGAACAGAGTTCTATCACAGCAGGTACTCTCTCAGTGTTGATTAACTAACACCAACCAGGACAGAAAAATGTGTCAATGGCAGCCAAGATCCAACAGGCATGTTAATTACCCAAGGGGATGAGTTAGAGCAAAAACCAGGAGAGTGCCTGATTGTTCTAAGGGCTATTAGTTCCTCTTCCCTTACCCTGATCCACACTGATGAAAAACAGAGCAATGGCAGTTTGGACAGCTGGCCTCACAGCTCACCTTCACCTTCACCACCTTCTTTCATCAAGAGATACACTTTCCCAAAAGATTTTACAACCTGTTACTTGTTAATGACTTTTTATTCTCCAACACCAGAAAGTGATAGGAAGACATGGTTTTAAATCAATATAACAACAACAACAAAATGTGTAAAAGCAACTGTAGACATTGTTAACATGGTGTAAATGTCCCAAGATAGAGTGTGGTCTCCAGATTTGGAGACATTCATAGAAGACCTTGAAACTTCCTACAGAGGGTAGATAGATACAGTATTAGATAAACTCAAGTCAAACATGTCCCAGGCATATGAACTTAATCAGGCTAACACAAAACAAAGGTGATTGATGACATGATTTCCCTTCCTGATATAATTCATAGCGCACATGTAATCTGCAAAATTCCTGTTTAGAGACTTCTTTCTATTCTTTTTCCTGAGAATGTGGCCAGAAGAACAAAAGTGCTAATGAGTGATTCCCATGGAAATGGTCTAGAAGACAAGAAATAAACAAGATGAGGTAACGAAGATAGAGGAAATGAAGTTCCAGACTATCTACTAAGTACTTAAAATTAATCATTTGATGAATGAATGAATGAATGAATGAATGAGTGAGTGAATGAATGGTTGGTAACTGCATGAAACAATGTGTATAGAATTATAGTGTTCTGATACTCAGTAGGAAAATGAGGTCACCGAGTTCTGAATTGGGGCCATAAAAATATAACTGCTTAAACAATTTGTAAATAAGGGTTGAAGTGAACAATTTATCAAAATATGGAAACCTTGCTGGTTCCTTAGTCATACCCATAATTAAAAAAGATGCCTTCAGTTAGGTGCCTACTGGCTAGTAGGAAAATCCTACATGAAAATAAATCACAGTCTAAGACACATTCTCCATGATGTATTAAATTGCAATCATCTACAGTGCCTAGAGCATAACAGTTGATTACCAAACACTCATTTGGTAAAGCATTGAATGAATGTTAACCTGACACAAGAAAGACAGGAAACTCTGTGAAACAAGTAATATTTGTTTGAACCAGACCCCAAAGATAAATTGAAGATTTTTGTAACAGATGAGAAAGCAAAAGAAATATAATAACTGGTTTTGGAGAAAAAAAAAACAAGTATGCAGTGGCATCCTCATTTTGGATATGACCATGTCATCCTGAAGCAAAAGAGCTCTGACATCCCTTATGAGAAGCTCAGGACACTGGACTGTTGAAAATATTAATAGTACCTCAAGGAGCACTAAAGGAAAAGGGACAAGTCTCACACAAGATCTGGGGGAGCTCCAATTGAATTCCACAAATCCCTTTCTTCCCTGACGTTATATAAGTTGACCTTGAGCAGAAGTAGGGTTCTGGGTGGTGTAGCTGCCTTATATCCACATGATCCTGTATATAACACCAATAAAGCCATTACTTCACCATCTGGAGTTGGATGGAATTCTTTCTTTGGCCTTTTCATTTGGTGTGAATGGATGTTTCTTTAGGGATCATAGGAAAAAGTCACATAACAAAAAAGAAGTTTGAAAGTACATATAAGTGAAAATGGCTCAAAAGATTTTATCAGGATGATTCCATCACACAGAAAGTGGGGTATGGATAGTTGCGGAGACAGAAAACAATGGATGAAGTTACCAAGCAAACAATCTAGAATAACATGGAGTTAGAATTGAAGCCAAAATATAGTGTTTAACGGCTTTGCAAGATTAGATTGATTTGTCACACTGGATAGAGATTAAATCTGTCTTATTCTAAACTGTTTTCATTATAACTACATTTGTTGTTATCAAAGCTCCTATAGGCTTTGGAGCCCTTATAAAATTCCAATCAGCATAAAAATCTCATTGATACTATTAGCATGCAAGTGTGCTCAGATCCATCACAGTGGAGTCTGCACAGATCTTATCACTAATATGAAAAAAGTTGCAGCATGGTGACCTCCCCTCTAGAACTGTGAATAGGTTCCTGCTGCCCCACCCCCCGGGGATTGAAAACCTCTTGCCATGCCTAATCCCCCATAAACATTTTATGTGTCAATATCACTGCAGGTTTATCTGTATCTTAAATCTGGGTATCACCTTTTTCTCTATTGAAATATATATATATTTCAAATAAAAATCTTTCAGTGAGTACTTTACATCTTAAAAAAATGAATACTTTTGTTTTCCTGGCCTTTTAAATAACTAGAGATTTTTTTGGTTATATTTGTTCCATTGAGTACTCCAGAGTCAAGTTCTAATAATCTGAAATACTTCAGTAAGATTCACTAAGAACAGGTTTCCATTACCTCCTGGATGCTGAACAGTTCTATGAATTATCAGTCAGTCCAGTATGAAGAGACAACTCAGAGTGATTTTACCAGAGTCAGACTAAGCTTTGCACATGGTGGCATCCTTTTAAAGAAGCAAACACTGATATGTGAACAGCAAACAAATACCCACTACTCTTCTGAGACTAGAATCTTTCTCTGTAAGGAGAAAAGTACATTCCTAATTTAATCTTTAATTAATTAATGGCTTCCCCACTCTGAAGATGGTTACATGAGGAAGCAACAAAGCTCATGGTACTGTGTCTCAGAGAACCTTTATAGTTATCTCCAGGGTCATATGTTACAGGAAATACTCTTTGAGTCTGGGATTTTTATAACATAACAGATCTCTGTCCAGTGAAGTTGACAGGTACATTATGTGTGACATTGGACAGTAACATAAGATTTTTAGCACAGAAACTCCCTGTATGCCATTGTAGCCCCTGAAATGATCAAAGGCTTAAAGAATATTCATGAGCTGTCCATTAGTGGTGCTGAGGTTTAAATACATGTGGTGATAGATTTTTTTAAAAATATAGTGCTGTGAAAAAAGGTCTGTCTGTCAAAACATGTAATGCTTGCCTCTTTAATGGTGTTTCTAAAGGAAGACAGGAGTTAAGATTTGCACATTTCTTAGCCAACAATCATGGATTTTTTTTTATTTTAAGTCTCTTCTGAACAATGTGTCTCTGTTTCTTTCTATCTTCAGAGAACATAGTCATTATCACCATGTGTGATCTTACCTTGGCTGCCTCTGATACCAAAGAGAGATGTGTAAACCTCATACAGGCAGACAATGCCTTTTTGTTACCAAGAGCCAGCCCTGGAGACATGGCACGTGATGTAAAAAGAATTTATGTAATATGGCAGATGAACTGTCAAATTAATTTGTAGATTTGATAAAAAATCTTTGTAAATTTTCCAGGTGTCAATAGCTTCCAGTGTGAATCAAGATAGTAACCAAATATTCCTTCTGTCTCTTTTCCATTTAGGCTGATAAGATACCCTGTTGCTGTTTCTATATTATGTAAGCAAACTTGAACTACCAAACAGAACATAGAGAGGACTTTGAAGATGGACTGATCAGTAAGCAACAAGAAAATGTCTTCATTTCAGAGCCATCACAACTAACATGAAAGTGATCAGTATGGTCTTTTCGCTATATTTAACTTTTTAGTCCCTAATGTTTTTTTTGTGACTAGTTTGCTGTAATGATATATGCTAGAAACACACTCAACTTCATTACTATCCAACAGAGGATGATAAGTCAGCCACCACTAATGGGAAGCCAGCTTTGCTCCACACACATTTCAAAAGCCCAGTTGCCCTTTGTGGAAACCAGTCCATACTTCTCAACCTGAACAGTCGTCAACCATCATCCTTTTTACCCATCTGCAGTTCTGAGATTGGCTTTATTCATGCACATGGCTTAAATACTCAAGGGAGCATTTGGTTGGAATCTTTAAAACATTATACTCTAACAATTTTGAGAATTTGTATGGATAAATATTCTACTGAACTGTGGGTATTACCAACAATGCCACTCTAGTTTACCACAGCTCTTCTATAATGTCACATAGCACAATTTAATTTTTCTAGTATTGATTTAAGAAACAAAAGGGAAACCTTAAAAATCAAGTCAATGGTGTCATACCACCCAGTTCAGTTCTTTACCCATAGTAAACTTTTTCACTGTGTGATAAAATATATGCCATAAGCAACTTAAGGAAAAGATGGTTATTTTGTCCAGAGTTCAAGGATGCAGACCACCATAGCAGAGAAAGCAAGGTGGCAGGAATGTGGAGAACTGGTCATTCTGAATCTGCAATCAGAAAATAGAGAGGGGTGAATGCTGCTACTTAGCTTCATTGCTTCTGGTTTTCTATTTGTTGTCTGGAACCCAAACCCACATTTAAGATGAGGTTTTGCTTAAAGTTACACCCTGAAGTGTGTATCCTAGGTAATTCCAAGTATAGTTAAATTAACAGTGAAAATTGGCTGCAACTTTGTATCTTTAATATTAACTTTGCTGGTGTGAATGATAAAATGCAAGTAATTGAAGTAAAATTCACTTTGAATCTCTGATGTTGGAAATGAGGATGAGAACTGAAATTGTTACCTGATTTACTAATGCTCACAGGGTTATCTTGTAGTTGAGCTGATAAGAGAACCCAGGTATTCTTTCATGGCTTCCATGGATTATAAGAATGCATAAGTGATTTAAAAGTGCTCTCTGTGTGCTCATTAAAATATTTGCTCTTGAGCTGAGTTGTCTTTATTGGGGAGTCCACAGGAGTGTGCATCTCCAGAGTGTTGCCTAAATCCTCCCTTTTCTATCTCTACCTCAATCTGCTCTGTAGTTCCCTATCTTTGACTTTCCATACTCCTTGGAGAAGCTCAAACCACTACTTGCCCTGAGCTCCTTACCTGAGACACATGGCATAGACTTTATTATAATCCTACACTTAATAGATCTTCACCTTTCAACAAGTTTCACCCTTACCCAACTACCCAGAATGCAAAACAAACTGCTTTGGGTAGAGCTATAATGCCATAACGGCATACAGCCCGCAAGTGGGAAATGTTGGTAAATATCTACTGCTCTCCAGTAGGTCAAACGCAGTCACCCTGTCTCAAAGTGATTTTACTTTTCAAGCTCTTACTTTTTTATGGTAATTAATGTGTTGTGAGATATATATTAAGTAATATTTATTATCTAAAAGTCACTTATAGAAAAGGGGGTGATGGGGGGGTGGAGACATAGCGCGCAGGAGAGTTTTTAACCGAGCCATCTTTTTTCACCACGCCACAGGTCCAAAAGCAGCAATGAGCCTGGCCCTTCCTCTTTTGGGCTCTTTTTTTTGGGAGGGGGAACTTTTTTTCTGGCACTCTTTCCAATTAGCCACGCCCTGCCCAGCTCTAATACTTTGACGTCATAGAGTTTACCTGGGTGACTTTTAATTTCCAGCTACATTACTTAGCTTCGTAGAGGAAGAGACTATGCTACATTCTGTTCCCTGGTGTAACTCTACAAACTATGCACTTTGGCCTTATTAAGTAGATCAAAGAAAGCCTAACACATTGAGTCTCATCAGCGCGGAAGAGATGAGATACAAAACTTGAGCTATAATTTAAAGATTGTATTCCTAAGACCATATTGTTTTTTCTCTAAAACATTTTACAAATATTATTACACAAACAATATTGATTATATATTTCCAATATTCAGTTTTTAAAACAGGTTCTTTCTGAGGTATTCTGGCATTTTCAATAACCAGATAACCACATCTGTGAAAATTTTTAGCCATCAATATTTCACTAGATGTCTGCAGGTAACTGTAGCTTACTCCTTGTTGACCATTCAACACTGTGTCATTAATGGTAAGTTGTCAGTTCCTAGTTAGTCAGTAGAGATGGGAACTGAGCAAGTGTGACTTACCCCAGCAATAGCATATGAACAATTTGTTTACATCCATCTTTCCCTCTCCCCTTCACCATTGCCTGGTTGAGGAATTGTCTTCTTTGTGAATTCTGTATCATCACCTGTACCATCTAGTCAGTATATTCCTGTTACAAAATTAGTCCTTCCAAGACTACAGAAAAGTATTGTTTATGTTAAAATGCACATTATCAATTAATAAAAAATATTCATTCTTTTGCAAAAGAATAGAAAAAATATTATACTTAATCTAAAAAATATTATTATAATCCACTATGGACTTTGAATCTTGTAGAGACTGGTTTAGGTGCTTAATTCTGAACAGGACACTGCATCTCTAGTGGCCCCTGAGCCAAATGGCATCAATGGTTGGCTATCAGAGGCCAAGCCAGCAATGTCTAGAGATCACATTAGAGTCTTCCCATATGTCCCCTAGAGCGTTCCACAGAGCACAGATCCAATGGGATTCTTCTTTGACTACTGAGTATTTTAAAACCCCATTTTACACTTTAATTAAACTCCTTTTACACTCTGAGGAGTTACAGAGCTTTACTGGAGAATAATAAAAGAAAGAGAGAAAAAAGGAAGTACTCATTTTGGGGAGAATTATTTCTCTCTTTTTCTTCTTGTGTCCCATAGAATTATCAGCTTTTGGCCTACTCACACTTCTATAAACACTGGGAAAATAAAACAAAAAAATACTGTTGTCTGGGACCCGCCATAACTAATACAAGGCCATTATCTCTAGGGAAGAACACACAATGATGAGAGAGAATAAAAAGAGACAGCAAAACCATAGAAAGAAAGATGAAAAGAATTAATCAAAAAGAAACAAAGAAAGGACAGAAAAGAGGGACAGGTGGAGAGAAGAAGGGACTGGGAGGAAAGAGATGGCGAGAGGTTAGCCAGCTCTCCTGAGACGGCCCTCAGGGTATGTTTTTAATAAGGGGATGAGTTTCAATATGATTTACTGCTGATCCTGCAGTGAAAGCAGGAGGAGGGGAAGGAACAAAGGTTTACAGTCCCTTTGGAGGTTTGTTTCATCTGCACATCAGCCCACAATTAATGGCCATTTAGCTGTTGTTCTCCTGCTGGACACTGGTGGATTGATTCAGTAAATAAAAGTGACAGAGAGATGTCCCATGGAGGCAGATAGTGGAGGCTCTGCACCTGTTATTTGTGAATCTCGGCTTGCCAGGTCATTGACCTTTAGAAGCTGGCGAAAATTAATAAGTGGAAGCACAAAGCTGGTTGCTTTTTTAAAATGCAGAGGACCAAGGCAGCACTTGTGCTGATTTTCTCACTAACCATCCTGAAACCAGGCCAGGGATTTCTACCCTCTGTCTTCAGTGCAGTGGCATCTACAGTAGAAGAGGCTACTGGGCCAGCACCTGTCAACCTGTCCGCCTTTCTCCCCATAAGATGCTGAAAGCAGGAAAAGTAGAGATGTGGGAAACCAGGAGCTGTAGAAAACCACACATGTCCTGCTGGTTTCAGGCTCAGTTGCCTGGTCCTTCCTGAGGCAACTGGGTGAAGTTGCAGATGTGTGGGGAGCTGCCCAGCTAGACTGGGCTGGCACATCTCAGCAGCTGTGTTTGGCATGGCCATCAGGCTAGCAAACAGCTGCAGTGGGGAACTGATCATTTGCAAATAGATAATGACAGATTTGTCCTCTGCATTCGCTGCCATGAGAGGGAAGTAAAATAAAAGGGAGGGAAGGCAGGCCAGGGCAGGGGGTGTTTATAGCTGCTGTTACTATGGCTGTTGTTACTGTGGTTGTTTTGAAAGTGATAGGAAGGTCAACTGAAGTTAACAGGGTTTGAATCTTTCTGAGCAAGCTGCTCTCTGACAGAATACATCTATGGTCATAGGGTGGCCATAGTGGTAGAGAACAACAAACCTCATAAGGCCGATAAGAGGCTGTACTGGCATTAGCCTGGTGCACCAAAGAAAAGCAAACTAAATTTTTTCCTCATTTTATTTTCTGATTTTGAAAAGCTCTCTCTGTCCCATCGTTTTTTTGTAATCTGACATTTTGCTATTTATTTCTCCGTGAATAAGCAGTCGCCCACAAGCATAATTAGCCTCTGTCTGCCATATAGAAGAGGAACAGTCTGGATTTGGTTAAGTGAGTTACTGAGCATTAAATAGTGCCTTGGTCCACACTGGGTTGTTATTTGACGGATTATAAAGGACACCTGCCCTAATATGCCCTAAATAGAACTGCACCATTAGCAACGCATCCAGCTGAGTTAAGGCAGTTCGGTTGTAAAGAGTCTTCCTCTAAATAGCCAATTCTACGGGACACAACACACTCATTTTACTGTTGAGCAACAAACCAATCAGTTTAGAAACACAGGGATTCTAAATTCTGTGTCTGAAAAACAGACAATTTATATCTCCACCTCTGTCAGAGCTCTGGCCAGCCATCTTTGTGAGACTTTGTGCTTCATTTATACTCTTGCTCATACTTGTAACTGGTCTCAAATCTTCCTCCATTTATCTGCCATTTTCTGCCAGAAAATCAAAGAACCACCCAATCAAAGCATGCCAGAGTTTCAAGTCCTCTGGTGGATTTCTCAAACACACAGTGTGAGATGGACACTCCAGACTGCAGTCTTTACTCTGGAACCTCAGTTCATATCTCTTCATCCTGTCTCCTCTCTACTGCAAAGTACACATCCTATCACCCAGCTGTCTTCCTTGATTTACATCCAACAATGTTAACCTCAATTTTACATTTTGATGCCATGAGTCTTTCTGTAGACTTGACACCTTCTCAGTGCTCTTTGCTAGGAGATTGCTCAGCCTTTCTCTTTACTAGGAGGCAGATTCTTCTTCCAATGGTGGTCAGACGCTCTGACTAGTTCCCTGGATATTTCCATATTTGCAGACTATTACCACAGAAAGTGAGATCTATAAATGCTACAAAAGGAAATTATTAGTATATTATGTTAATTATGAAGTTGACAAAATGGCTGATGGAATAAAGGAAAACATTGATTCATCTGAGAAGAAGCAAGCAGAAGAAAAGGCAGAACTAACTGTGCTACAGTTGAAATAGAGAAACTAGAAACGAGGGCCTTCAAGGAGGTTCACATGACTTATAAGAGGATATAAGAGGTAAAGAGCATGTTGAAATGGCACATGGAGGAGAAGTAAGCATGACCTTAAAAAAGCATTAATTAGCATGTAAGTATTTCATCATGCTGTTCTCACTGACCCCTTCTGCACAGTCTTCTTTCAGGCCAAGCCCCTCTGGATGTTCCACTTTGTTCCTTGTGAAATCCTCCCACATTTGCCTTTGTGCCATAAAATATTCTCTACTTTTTCTTACTGAAGTTATTTTAACTGTAGGTTTCAGTTACTTTCTATTTTATTTTTGCCAAAAATAAATGGGTACACACTTACTCCACCATGGGATTAAAAAAAAAATGGTCTTTTGTGGTATTGGAATGGCTGGAAATCCCATCTTCCTTCATGAAGTTTAAGAGGCAAGAAAATTTGTAAAAAACTCCATAATTCTAAGTTTCTTCAGCCTCCATTTTCCAGGCTCTCTGATGTTATTATCAACCAGAAATCTGAATGAAGACAGGCTCATAAAACCTTTCCCCAGACAAAAGGATGGGTCTGCTTCATGGCCTACAGATAGCTCAAGTGCATCAGCCACCCAGAAGTGCCCTTAAAGGTAGGTGAGAGATTTTATCTTGCTAGTTCAGTAATGCCAGATGGTTTATAGAACCCCAGAGTAAGTAAGAAGTGTCTCAGTGTGCCTCAAAGCCCAGTGCATTACCATTATTTAGGAACTCAAGAAAAATGCATAGGTAAAAGGTAGACTTTTGAAATTCAAAGTAGTTAAGGGCTGAATTCATTTTAAAAAATCAGAGTAGCTGAATACTAATTATATGTAATATGTTCAGTGTAAATAATTTCTCAGTGTCACCATGGCAATAGAGATATGTCACTGTCACCATAGCAATATAATGTCCTCATGCAACATGTATACCTTACTTATAAACACTGTTATCTTTGGTATCTTAATTTCCCATGGGATAAGGGACATTTGGTAGTACTGACTAGACAACAATAATATTTTGAAGTCCTTATCAACTTGGAAGGTACCTGAGGCATCAACACAGTAGGCTGACACAGAAGGGTAAGGTATAGTATTTTATAGAAGCACATTAGATTCTGAACTTAGATAGTAAATGGGCAGTCCCAGTGTTCCTGCCTTAAATGGTCTCAAATGGCAGAGACCACTGCATGTCTCTATGTGGAGGGGATATTTCCCAAGAAGCCAGAGGAAAGTTTTGGTTGTTGTTTGCTAGGTGCCATGCACCTTCCTATTTTAAGACAAGGTCTCTCACTGTCATGGAACTCTCTATTAAAGTGGGGTGGCTTGTCAGAAAAGTTCATTCCTTAAGTCCATGCCTCCCCAGCACAAGGATTATAGGAATGGGCTAGCACCTCTGGATGTTCTTTCATGGGTTCTAGCTTCCAAATGTAGGTTTTTATGTTTATGTGTATTGTGAACACTACTACTGATTAAGCTGTGTCTATATCCATGGAGTGCACATTTCTAAGAAATCTGATGATGTTGCCCATGTTGATTCTATGAGCTCAGATGTCTGTGTGGTGAGACTGAGTGATGTTCAAACATCTTCAAAATTTGAGAAATGAAGTCACCAGTTCTTGCAATGACCCAAACTTTCTAGAAGAATGAAAATATTTTTACATAGTAAACCAATTTGTAGTGGTAAAGGACCTCTCTTGCATTGCCCACACAGAATGTAGAAGTGTCAGAAAACTTAAGGAAATACTGTGCTTTCACTGTTTCCTGTGCTTACACTTTGAAAAGATTTTTTTCTTTTCCTTAGAGTTTAAAGAGGAAAGATCTGGAATCCACTATGGACTACAGTTGTCTGGCTTCCTCCTATTGAAACATCAGTCTATGAACATCACTGGCTCTCCATACATTGTACATTTCCTTTCAGTGTAGCTTCTTCCTCAGGCAGGAGTCTTAAAAGCCAGATATGACATAATTTTTAAATTATTGTCTTTCTTCTTTATTACAGAAAACATGGGCAGTAGCTTGGTTCAGGACTCTCAATGTGTGATTATTTTTCTCTGCTGTATAAAACTATGGAACTTCTTGGGAAGCAGTTGGACAGGTTGTGTCCTTGAATTTGCTTCTAGTGGGTTGGACATTCAGAAAACATTTGATGACAATAGCTGACACATAACTAGATAGACTGTTTCCAAGAAGACCGCACTGTAGGGTTTCTTATTAAGATGGTTTTGGACAATGGGTCAATTATTTTTTCCCTGATACTGAGGTCAGTAGTGGGGTAGATCAAAGTGTTATGAAAGAGGTTAATGACCCAAATGAGTTTAACAAATAAAAGGAAATAATATTCTCCACACACAGTATGTGGCCAACCCTTAAGAATCATTTTAAGAACAGGTCACAGAGTCAATACTATAGGGCTACACTGTAGAAAGGCTGTGCAATTTTGTATTGATTAATGGTGTTTATCCATCATGACAGGCTTGGGATGGAAGCCAAGGACTTCAAAGATCAACAGTAACACTGACCTCCCCACCTCAGACAGACTTTTACTGTTTTGTTGATCAGTGTAGGGAGATCAGTGGCCATGCAGGCTTGTCCAGCATCTGCATTTATCTCTTCTCATTAGTTGTGCTTTTGCCTAAGCCTGAGGTCAGAAAACTTGAATTTGTGCATGCTGCCTGTGTATCGTTTTGATATGGATAATGGGGCAAGACAAGTTTCAGATGAGAGATGGAGAATAGTTCTGGCTTTGACTTAGTGGGATTTTGATTCTGCACGGTTAACAGTGCCATGTCTTGTGACTGATGTAAGACAGAGTTCTATCCTCATTTACTATCTACTGCTGTAGTAAACACCATGACCAAAGACAAACTGAGGAGAAAAAGATTGATTTCACCTTACAGTTTAAAAGTGTGTAATGATAGCAAGTCTGGGTAGAAATCTAGAGGCATAAGTAGACACCAGAATGAAATGTAGCTTACAGAATAGCTCATTATGGCTTGCTAAGTCTGTTCTATCATCCAGCTCAGGACCACCTGCATGGGAATGATGCTGTCTATAGGGGACTGGGCCTCCCTACATTAATCATTAATCAAGAAATTTCTTCCAATGTTTTGTCTATAGGGCATTCTGACGGAAGAATTTCCTCAATTTGTGTTCCCTCTTCCCAGATGACTTTACATTGTATAAAACTGATATAAAAGAAAGAGAGGAAGAGAGAAAGAATGAAAGAGTCATATTTAAAGTCTAGAACAGCCTATGCTGGAGAGGATGTGAAGCGAGGGGAACACTCCTCCATTGTTGGTAGGAGTGTAAGCTTGTTCAGCCACTTTGGAATGCAGTATGGCGGTTTCTCAGAAAATTGAGAATCAATCTCCCCAGGGACCCAGAAATACCACTTCTAGGTGTATACCCTAAAGATGCACAGTCAACTCCAAAAGCATTAGCTCAACTATGTTCATAGCAGCTCTATTTGTAATAGCAAGAACCTGGAAACAACCTAGATGTCCCTCAACTGAAGAATGGATTAACAAACTGTGGTACATCTACACAATGGAGTACTACTCTGCAGTAAGGAAAAATGATATCCTAAAATTTGCAGGCAAATGGATGGATTTGGAGAATATCCTCCTGAGCGAGGTATCACAAACTAAGAAAGATAAGCAGGGGATGTACTCACTCATTAGTGGACTCTAAACAAACAAATAAACAAACAAGAAAAAAGCAAAGCATGCCCAAGCCCACTGAACAGCTTGGGATCAGAAACATCTTGGACTGACTCCTTGGATCCCATTCCCCCTAGAGGAACACCTGACTCAATCTTGAGGTTAGGGGGAGAAAACTGGATCTGCCAGGAGTGGAGGCTGAACTAAGCAATATTGGGACAGTGGGACCTTGGGACCCCCTGCTGCCTGCCCAGGGGTAGAGGGGTGGGGGTGGGGTGTTGTGGAGTAGAGAGAATGACCTGATGTGTTGGGAGGGGGAAAGTGCCTTGAATAAGGATATACAGGATAAAAAGTGTGACTTCTTTGTTAATAATAATAATAATAATAATAATAATAATAATAAAAGATAAAAAAGTCTAGAACATATTTTTCATAAGAATAAAAGAGAAGAACTCTGGTAATGTAATACAATAAGATGAGTCACTTGCTAGGTGGAAACTGAGGTACAGGGAGAAACATGGAGAGAGGAAGAGGAGAGAGTGGGGAGAGAGAATGAAAAGCAGAATATGGAGTGAGATGAGGAAAAAGAAGAAATAGTAGGAGAGAGAAGATTAGGTTCAGGATGAGGGACAATTTGACAGAAGAAACTTCCAACAGAAAATTCATTTATAGAAAAGTCAGCTGGGTGACTACAGAGAGTCTGCCATTGCTACTTATCAAGTAATAAAGCCTCATGAATCCAGTAACAGCATACAGTGTTCTTTGAAAGACTGTGACATGGAATAAGAGGAACTCCATATCTCTTTCAGTGTTTCCAACACAGCTGGACTGCCCCTTCCAGTTACAACATAGAGCTGATAAGATGTTTCTTTCAAACAGTTCTTATCATCACATTTCAACTTCTTATAAGATAGTTTGAAGGCTGAAGACATGGCCTAATTGTCAAGAACACACACATGCAGTCCTCTTGTAGAGGACACAAGTTCAATTCCTGACACCCACCTAAGATGACTCATAATCAGTTATAACTCTAGCTCCATTTGACCTGACATCCTCTTGCACAGTCACATAGACACCCTCCTCCCACACACATATACACATAACTGAAAATATAATAAAATTTTATAATACAACAGAGGCAAATGTATTTGTATTGTCTTTATCTTAAGATTAAAATGACAGACCTTGTGATTTGTAGCTTTTTATCTCTGTAAAGGGTAGCATAAAATACACAGATTCAGGACTTATTATTCTTGGTTTAGGGTTTTATGAATTTGTTATGGTTGGACAGCCCTCAGTAGAAGTAGTACTTCCTGTTCTGATTTCTGATTTTACCTCAGGCTACCATTTGCAATGATGGCTAAGGCAGAGAGTGACAGTTTTTAATTAGACATAAATTTGCTAGTTACACTGGATACCATCTCAAGTTTAGAAATATTCAGTGTGTTTTAACTTAAGACACTTTCAGTTTTCTAAGGATTTATTAAAATGAAGCCTTCCTATGTATCAGGCAATATCTACATCTGACCTACTAGAACCATTGAGCATCTTGAATGTATTGATGTATGTTGAATATGTTCTGGACTGCTTTTGATATAAGGTTTAAAAAGAAGTAGTCCAACATTATAACAAAACCACTGAAATAAAGGTAAAACCAGTTAAATAAAATGAAGAAAACTGATCTTCAAATTTTAGATTTATAAGTGGAATTTATTTCCAAAATCAATTAAAAAAATGTTATTTCCAGAATACATGCTATTTTTCCAATTGCCATACATAATTAAAATTTGATAGGAACCCATATTATTTTTTTAAATATTTTCTCTTCAAAGTTACTGTGTGCTAACCTTCCCAATATTTAAGATTTATTTACCATGTAATGGGGGAGTCAGAGTTCTGGTGCCCTGTGTGGGCAGAGACATCAAAACAATGCCCACAGCTTCATTAAAGCATGATTAGAACAGAAGTTAAATCACAGAGATAAGATACCCAGACCTTAGAAACATTTAACAAGTAGTCACCACTTATAAGCTCTGAGAAATCCTCCACACAGTCTACTGTTTTATACATATGCATCTACACAGTGTAAGAAGAGTTGTGAAAGTCAACACACTGTGGGGAATTTGGCTGTCCCTGTAGAGCATTCAGGCCTTATCTCATCTGATAATAACTTCAAACCCAACACAATAAAGTTTTATACATGACAGCATTGTACCCCAGCCAGCAATGCCCTCCACTAAACAAGTGTTAGTCTAGTCTTTCCTATAAAGTTCAGGCCCCTCATCTTGACCACCAACCCACATTCCATTGATTTATGCTTATTTGATTATAAAGTTCATGCTTGGTTTTATGTCACATTGTTTTCCCCTGGAGGAATTGGAAATTTTAAAATGGGGGACTGTTCCACATAGGACAGATATTTCATTATTGTTAACAAGCTCTGAGGACAACCATAAGCAGAAATAGTTTCTTAGGTTTGCAAAGAAGGTGTCATGACTTTGCCAAGTCTTATTTTTTTTTTCTTTTTAAAGACTGGCATCCACAGTGTAATTTGATAAAATCCGTTTATATATTTTTTAAAGCACAAAATTTTATGACGTAGCTTGCTTAAAATAATAATGTTTTTTTTTTGTGAGATCAGTATTCCACAACCAAGAAGACAATCCAGGGATGCAAATCAACACAGAAAGAACAAACATACAAAAACTAGTTTTTCAGATTTATATAAAGAAATGACATGCACCTAAACAGAATTCCTTCTATATGAACAATGATACTTGGATGGTTGCTGAAATTTTTATCTTTGCTTCTAATGTTTAAGTAAATTTATAATCTTAGCAAAATCTGTAAATGGGAATGTTAAGAGAGTTTGTTCTTTTGAGCAATTATAGTGTTGTAGACATTTTTTTTAGGCCCATTTGGGGCCAGGGTTTGGGACCTGGCCCGCAGCAGCTTTTATTTTCCAAAGAAATGGATCAGACACTTAGATTAACTTTATGTTGTTTGGCCTATGTCTTAAGCACATTATTAGCTAGCTCTTTTATTTTAAATTAACTCATTTTTATTAATTTACTTGTCACATGGCCTGGTCTGTGGCTCATTTGGATTTGTTATATCTTTTTATCTTTTTTTTTTTTTGGAGGTCAGTTGGAGACTGACTAACTCCACCCTCCTTCCACCTGCCTGTCCTCTGATCCTCCACTTCTTTGGTGCTCCACATTGGCCAAAACAGCTCCTTTATTTACAGCATATAGAGAACATTCCATACATAGTTGTGCTGGTGGAACTTATATAAGAAGAAACAAACATATATATGGATATTTCATAGCAAGATTCTTTATTCTCTATAGGTAATTTCTATAAACTTTAAAATTTTGCATTCCTAAGAAACTCTTGTAAAACTGACACAATGAACTAATACTCAAGTTCAATGTTTGAAGAAAGGTAATCCTGCTACCAAAAGAAAAACTAACTAAGAAATACAACTGAGATGAATTTTAAATCTTCTCTCCCAAGTAGCCTGAATCCATATCCTGTATCACTGCTGTTCTTTCTTTTAAGTGACTTTCTATGTTAATTCCCACATTCAGCAAGGCTAAAAACTTTTGTTTATGAACTCCAACTTACCTTTAGCAAAAGAAAAGAAAAACTGTGGTACTTTTAATGTGAACTCTGCCCTATAGTTGTGTTTCTTCTGCAGACGGTGGTGATGTCTGGAAAGGTTGTTGAAGCATTAGACAGTGAAGCCTTACTAAAGGAAGTAGGTCACTTGGGGTGAATCTGGCAAATGTATAGCCTAGCACCACTTCCTGTTTACACTTTGTTTCATGAGTGTGTAGATGGACTGTGACCAATTGTTCTTGTTTCTGCCATCATGCGGTGCCTACCTCTGGCTTCTCACGTTGATGACCTGTTTACCTCTAGAAGAGTAATTCAGACTAAGCCCCTTAACCCTTCATTTCTCCTGCCAGGACGGTTAATCAAAGATGAGAATGTAGCTAAGCTAGTTTTCTTTCAACATTTTCCATATTTCAGCATATTATGGAATTAATTATTTTGCATTGAAGTTGTTTGTAAGCCTCACACGTAAGTGGGAAATGCTTGAGTTTATTCTTCTCGACTCCCATGAGCTACTATCGCTGCACTGAACTAGTTTTATGAATCAGACCAAGGTGTGTAAATGGAAAAGAGTATAAAAGAAAACAATGTTCTCTAGAGCTTTTGCAGTTTCTAATAATTTAACTAACAATTATTTCAGTGGAAAATAAAAGATCATAAAGAAGTCTGCATGTGATTTCTGACTGTGTTAACTGTTTATATAACTATAAATGAGGAATATAAGCTCTCAAAATCTTTACTTATCTGTGTTCAGACTGAAGTAAGAGAATTTACAATGATTATTTTTTATATTATAATCACAATGTATTTTAGAAATATAGGTGGATATGCCAAATTATGTTATAGTCAGAAAACTTGTTTTTATATGGATATGTGTCATTGTTTCTATGTATGTGCCTGTGAGGGCAGTTGCCCAAGGAGACCAGAAGAGTTCATGAGATCTGGAGCTGGAGTTATATAGGTGATTCTGACTTACCTAAAGCAGGTGTTAGTAATCAAATCCAGGTCCCCAGCAGTAAAAACTGGTTTAACTGCTGAGCCAATCAGTCTCTCCAGACTTACATATTAACCAGCATAAATATTTTGTCATATTTACTTCAAATGTTTTTGTTAAGATATACTTTGAAAGTCATACAATGAATTGGGTATATTTTACAACTCAAGAATATTTAGTGAATTATGAAATATGCATCACTTTCAAAATAGCCATGATTTATGGTTTTTTGTTTTGTTTTGTTTTGTTCTGTTTGCCAGGCCCTGTCTCTGGATAAACCTTTTTTGGGTACACACATTAGGTGTTTCCTAAGTTGTGTCAAATATATTCAACTTTTCTAATTTTCCTTCATTTTTCATTGATGAATTCCTTTCTTAGACAATGGTTTATTTAATCCAAATTATGAGCTCTGCTGGTCACTGACTCCCCTTCTGACATTTGTGGTTTCTTCTGGGTTTACAATGAAGTAGTTGCTTTCTTTTCCAGTCTATTTTATTCAATCTCTTATTTGTCTCATATACGTAGTTAAATTAGCAATGACTTTGCCCATCTTCTCAGAGAGTCAACACTTGGGCCACTTTTTCTTCTGACAGCATTGCAGTTTGTTATCTTTTTGTTGCTGGCATGTTCACACACAGTTTGCATTCTATAAGCCATAAATACAGCTTGCTCAACTTTCACCAGGTTTACATTTAGCTGCATTTTCCTGCCTACTAATTTGGCCATGTAAACACATATGATATTTAATGTAGATAAAAATTGTACATGTCTTCTGCTATTTTCATGTGCCTCAGATTTTAAGAGTGCTGATTTTGCTTCATAAAATTTTTCATTTTAAAACAAAATCTAATGGGATTCTTTCTCTCCCTCCCTTCCTCCCCCCCCCCCCCCCCCCCCCCCCCCCCCCCCGCCGCTCTCTCATTCGGGTCATGATTTTTTTCTGTGAAAGATTATTGTATAATTCTTCAATTTCTCTCTAACACTAGTGTACTTTTAATTTTAAACTTAAACCTATGACTCACAGTCAAATTTAAATTAAACTATAATGTGAGAAAAATTTTGAGATAATTTTACCTTGCATATCTTAATTCAGTTGTCTAATTTTAAATCCTTAATATGAAAAATTTGTTTGTCACAAAAACATCCTAGACAATTCCTAGATCTAAGTTACTCATGCAGCTCTTTTTTTTCTTCTCATAGATTGAATTCCAAATGTTGTGCATTTTTAAGAAACCCAATGAGCATAATTTTTACTTGAATGGGATGTCATTAGCTAAGGGTGCTCAGGCTAATGAAAATTTTCCTGTCATTAATTCAGTAAGCATATACATATAACCTTTAAAGCAAACTGCTTTTAAAGCAACATAAAATTTGGCATTTTATCTAGGTACAATGTATTTTAGAAACCACATCACAACTACTTGTGATATGGTGTGGAATCCTAACACACACAATTAATATTTCCTTCAAGATTTTTTCTCAAATGGATTTTTAAACAATATTTCTTTATTCCTAGGAAATTTAAAAAATTTTATTTACTTTAGTGATTATAACACATAATTAACATATAAAATACTGTGTTACTGGACTGAAAATACTAGAATACTTATAAAAGTTGGGGAATATCATGCAATCACAGTAAGGGAAGGGTCTTTGAAAAGAATACATATGAAAACATTCCCCTGAGCTGGTGTCTCTGTGTTAGAATCTAGATAGCCTGTGTTTTACACAATTTTTTGTCACATCAATTTTTTATTAAAGCCACTGCTCACTGCTAATTTTATCTTAGTACTTGTCATTTTTCTTTCTGACTTATTTTTATATTATTTTCACTGTTATTTTAAGTGTCTTTCAGCTTGTGTTATTATTCTGAGTTTCTTGAATTCTAATATTCTACCTCGCAGCATAGGCTGTGTCCTTGAATGCTACATGGGCAGACATGTTAGTTGCCTGCTACTTATTTGATCGTACAGTGTTCCTAGGGAACAGCTTCCATAACCCAAGGTGGACCTTAACTGCTGTACTTTGAATTGCATGATAGTGCTAAAGTTCCTCCCCCAACAGAGTCCCTCAAATAGTACATGCCTCATAACATTTCTGATTTTTTGAATAGTAATCAGAATAAGGAACATGTATTTTGGGATTGTTCCACACTGCTACTCGCTGTCACAATACTCTCATCACAGTATTCATATCATTTTAAATAAAAACAAGACTTTATTTATCATAAAACTTGTTACTCCCATTGCATTTATATGCCGTATTCTGTGTTCTTTATAAATACCATTGTGTCTGTCACTTAGCTCTACCAATAAAATTCAAAATCCTGGAAAGCAGGAAATGTGTTTTCAAATTTCTTTGGCCTTATCCATATTATTTGGGTGAAAGCCCAAAAATTTATAGATTCTTAGCCCTGATGGAACACAAAGCATGTGGAGAGGTGAAGAAAGGATGCCAAGGTAAGAGGAAGCCAGGCTCACTGGCAAGCAGCTTGGCATCATCTCAGCCCAGAAATCCAGAAGGGAGGGATGGTTTGACTCAGGTGGACTTGGGTTTTCATCCCAGCACTGCAGAGCAATCACCATGTAACCTTGGGCAAGTGCTCCAAACGTCTAAACCTGAGGCTCTACACCTGATACATGCAGTTAATAAAGATACCCAACTCACAGTAGTGAGTATCGTGAATGCCATAAATAATATAAATAATCTTTTAGTATTTTTTAGAAGGAATTAGCCGCTTTAAAAACAAAATGTGAGAACCAGGTTTGCTCTATAGAGCTCTGAGAACTCTTAAAAAAAATGGGAAACCTCTTGGCCACTGGCCATGGCAATGAGCTTTTGGCTATCAGACTCAAATAGCAAGCAATGGAAAAAAATAAAGAGGAATTAAAGTGAAGCAATCACTGAAATGCAGAGTGAACTTACTGGCTATCAAAAAATTGCAAGCCATTCAAATAATATGATCCAGTTGGTAAATTTCTGCAGGATTCATTTCACTAAAGAGCAAACAATAATAATTTTAAAATGGACAAAGAATGTACAGCAGACATATTTACAGTGATAATAATCAGATTTCTATTAGGTTTACATAAAAAATGTTTACTATCCTAGATCTAAAGAAATAGGTTAATTTGAAGTGTGCTTGCCAATAAGTAATGAACTAAGATCAGATCCTGAGAACCCACATTGTAAACAGAGGCGTGATAGCATATGCTTGTAACCTCCATGCTGGAGAAAGTAGAAACCAGTGGATCCTAGTGCTTCTGGACAGATAGCATTGCTGAATTGGTGATGTCGAGGCTCATTAGGTCTAAAGACATCATCAGATGAAGAACAATGGAGAAAGGAACCCCAAATTAACTCGTGGCCCAATGTGTACACATGAAAATGCACATATCATACATGTACTGCAGAAGAAAATGAAGAGAGAGATTGAAATTATAATCGGAGAGAAAGAAAAACATCTACTCACCCACTTACAGCTGCTTGGATGGCCTTTCTCAAAAAGCTAAGCAAATGCATTTGTTGGCAGGCTATGAAGAGAAATAGCCTTTGCATACAATGGGGAGAAATTACATTGCTGCAAGTAGTTAGGGAACTAGAGTCAGATTCCTCAATAAAATATTACCTAGACTTGTCACAGCTGTTGTAACCTCAGGTTTGACTGTCGGGACAGAGTAAAACCAGCTTTCCTACATCCCATTGAGCATTAATCATCCTGGCAAAGACATAGCAATATGTCCATGAGAAGGTAGATGGCTGGAGAAATTTTAATGTGTACACTGATCTATTTTTCTCTTTGCTTTTCAATTTTCTCTTATAGCCAAATATTACTCATCTTTGAAATATAAGTCCTGGTCATTTGCAGTGATATGGATAAAACCAGAAGACCATGCACTGAGTAGAATAAGCCTGATACAGAAAGAAAAATGGTCTATGATATCACATTTTTTTGAAATCTAAAGAATAAAATTATATAATATAGGGTAGACCCCTCAATGTAAAAGGTAATAGAAAGGGGAGAAAAAGGAGAAATACACATTGAAGTTTTAGGTAAAAGTAGGTAAGTCAAGAGACACAATCTTCAGGAGAAGAGACAGCTGGTTTTACTATATCACATGTCATGGTTTGGCTGAGACAAATTTCACTTTCACACTCAAAGTAAGGATATGAGGTGACAAACAGATTGACTTGCTTGATTTTTATCACAAGTATCAGAACATTGTGCAGTACACTTTAAATGTATGTATAATATCTTGATGGTTAATCATGATAAGTATCATGGAAAAAAATCTGTGGACAATGTCTCTGAGGGAATATCTTGATTATGTTAACAAAGGTGGAAACATATATTCTGAATGTAGGTGATAACTTTTCATAAGCTTGTGTTCTCAACTGAGTAGCAAGATGTGAATAAAGCTGAGCACAGACATATATATCTTTTGCTTCCCTAATTCCTGCCTGAGGATGTAATGTGACCAAAAGGCTCTTCCTCTCCTCCTGTCACTATGACTTTGGGACCATAATAAACTTTATGACTTCAAACTGAGGACAAGAAATCTTTTCTAATTAAATCACTTTTTGCCAAGTATTTTGGTCACAGAAACAAGAAAAGTAAATAATATAATCATTAATAAGACAGATTTATTTTTCTTATAGTAACTTTGATCTGGTGTTTCCACCATCATGACACCTGAATCTGCTCAGTTGACCATATAACCACTATGCTGTTTCCATTACCTTTGTGCCTGGACCAAGCAGACTTACTACTTTCAGCAAAAAGCAACTTCACCTGCATTTCCATCAAAATAACCAATAGCTACAAGAAAATGTAATAATGAGTGGAAAATAGAACAAAAGATAGAAGTTGTGATAATGTTCTAGCTTAGAGACATGTACACAGCAAAAGAAGCAAATTGAAGGCCCAGGACCATTGAACCTGTCTACAAGAATGAGAAGAATTCAGCATTTAAGTCCTGTCACTACTGAATAACCCTTTCCAAGACACCATTCTGCTCCTGAAGGGCCTTAGGAATGAAGTGGAGATTATTATGATTGATATTCAATTGGATTTAGAAAAATATCATTCTATTGTGTTATCTAAAAGTTTATGGATAATAGTAAGAGGAAACAACAGACATTTCTGGAGCAAAAGGGCTGAATGCTTGTGTGGAAAGTAGGTGAAGGGAGATTTACCTCTTTAGCAAATGAAGCTAAAATCTGTAGAAATGATACTGCTTTCTTCTTGTACTATTTGTGATTTCCAGGGTAATACTGACTTTCATGGAAAGGTCCTTAGGTTGATCACATTCATACCTCCAGTCCATATTATATCCTATGGTTTTCCATGGATTTCTCATACTTTACGAAACAAAGAAGTAGCTATAGACTGTTAATGAATACTGAACATGGGGAGTTCAAATATTTAATGGTATAACCATTTTTAAGTTAATGAATGGTGTAGTAGCAAGACCCACCTGTGGTCTTGCAAGCCACTACAGTTGAATGGAGTAGATCTTACACAGAGACACAGAAACATGTATGCACTTATACACAGACACACATCACATCACACCACATGCACACACACACACACACACACACACACACACACACACACACACACACGAAAGTAGAAAACCTTTTTAGGAAAATGAAGGACATACTAGATAGATCATGATAAGGGGATAATGTAAATGATGTGGTGAAATTCATTATATAATGAGTTGTCTAAAATGACTCATGATGTTATGACAAGAAAAACTATTTTTGAGCACTCTTTAGCAAAAAAAAAAAGAAAGAAAAAAAGAAAAAGAAAAAGAAAGAAAAAGAAATAAATTTTTCTATTTTTAACACTTTAACTGTTAGATTTTAGTTTCTGAATAATTAAGTATAAAATATCTGGTAAGTAACTAAATACAGATTTTATTCAGTGTTATCAAAGTTACCTTACATTCTTATCTATGCAAAACCCAAAATGTGTGTTAATATAGATTAAAATAAATGGAGAGGGGGCATAAGATGTTAACAAAAGGCTCAGCTCTTTCTTTAGTGATTAATCAGTGCAGAGTTGATCCTAAGTGGTGATTACCAGTAACCTGAGAATAGTACAGATTAGCCTGGTGAACTCAGATCAAGTCCACTGTCAGAACATTGAATCTTTTTCTTAGCCAGTAGACAGTGACAGTGAGTGTCTTGTGCCAGGCTGAGCATGAGAGAGTCTGCACCTCAGTCACTACCCTACTTTTCAAGTATGTTTAGATTGCTAATGAAAATGAATCCAGAGGCTTCCCAAGTCAGCATTTACACAGCAGAAGGACAATTCAGAGGGAGAGCAATTCTCCTCCCAGCTATCATGAAGCGCTTTGGAATAGAAGTAGAAGCTGGCAGGTCAACAGAGGCATGAATTCTTAATGACCTGCAAATGCAAAGACATAATGGCTAGGCCACTTCCATGTTCAATTATTTATCAAATTCATTTATAAAAACAAACCCAATACCTAGGTCACTTGGTGTATATGAGAGAATCACATACATATCAATAAATAATATGAACAAGTCAGCTCTCCACACATGTTCCTCTCCTTATTTTTCAAGGATAAAATATGACTAGGGCAGCTCCTAATACCTGGAAGCACATATTTTTTTGTATTAAGAACATTGACTCAAGCCACAATAGTATGTGGGATATCAATACAACACCTAGAATGAGAAAACCTTCAGGTTGTCATGCACTACATGTTTCAGTGACAGTAGCTATAGTCTACATGCTAAAGTTCAGATAATATAAAATAAAATACTTACATAAATATGCTCTTGCACATACTCACCCATTGGTACATATATTTGATCTTAATAACATAAAAAACTAGGCCTTAATGCCCCCCCACACACAGAGAAAGAAAGCAAATACAGAATAAACAGCACAGATTATATTAGGTCTTCATACTTTATATTATCTAATCAGAATCTGGGATTTGCCATTATCTGCAATATTTGTTACGTCAGGTCTATTGCTTATTAAAGAATATTTGTTTAACTGTGTAAAGCTGTGTTGCATTTGTTTAGTTATTTAAAGATGTGTTTTTTGTTATTTGTTTGTTTGTTTTTTTTACCTTACCTGTCTAAGGCAACAGATTGGTCTAATAAAAAGCTAAATGGCCAATAATAAGGAAAGAGGTCTAGGCAGGACTTCTGTGCTTGGGAAAACCAAGATGAAGAGAATTTTAGCTTGAGAAGGAAAAAGAAGCCAGGGAGATGTCAGTGGCCAGAGAGACAAGGAGGAAGTAGGAAAGTAGGACATCCAGAATACAAAAAGGTAAAAAGCTCCAAGGTAAATCCAGATGAATAGAAAAAGGTAAAATTAAGTTTGAAGAACTAGTGGGACAAGCCTAAGCTCAGGCAGAACGTAATAAGTCTCTGTGTCTTTCTTTGGAAGCTGTTTGGCACTCTCTCCCCTCCCAAAAAATGCAAAACACAGCTACTTTTAGCAAGAAGGCCCAGTATTGTGTGACCCTGCTATGTATCTTGTGGGCAGTAATAACACTGGTTTAAGTTTCAAGGCTTTAATGGTTTACAACATACCAGAATCAATACAGTACATTTTATAATTATACACATATATGGATATAGAATTTATCCCAGAATAATTGCTATAAAACTGAACAAGTAACCGTTCACAAGAAATTAAATAGTTAAGAGTCCAAGAAAACTTCTTTGAGTATCTTGATAAGAAAAAAAATAAAAATAAAAACAAAGATGAAGAGTCAACAGTGGTGCTTATATTGTAAGATGATGTAAAAAAATCTAAAATAGCTTCCTGAAAATGATTTCATGCAAATTTTACACACAAGCAAATAGGAAACAGATCAACTAGAAAGACAAAAATAAACAAAAACGTATTGTATCTAGATTCAAGACTTCTGAGGTCATAATGGCCACAGTATTTTCTGAAGAAGATTCTAGAATTAAATATAAGCCAATGGGCAAGCAATAGAAAGAGAAATCTCCAGGCTGGTAAGATGTTCCAACTGAAAACAGTGCTTGCAGGCCAGCCTAAAGACCTGAGTTCAATCCTTGACAAAAAAAAAAAGCAAATAAAGTGACTCCCACATATGATCCTATCATGCCTGCATCAAGATAGGATGCAGAGATGGGAAAATAGGTTAGATAGTAACTGAGGAAATGTATTAGCAGAAAAACTAAAAAAGAAAAAAATAATAATCTCAGAATAACTGACTCCCAAGAATGAAAAGTGTACACACTTCCACATACAATCTGTAAAATATGCTTGCTACCCCCAGCACATACATACACACACACACACACACACACACACACACACACACACACACACACACACACACACATGCAGGCACACCCAGGGCTAGAAATAGATAATTTTTCTTTATTTCAAACTTTTGTTGGCTATAGTTTTATGTCAAATTGAAATAAGGTAGAGTCATCAGAGAGAAGCAAACTTCAATTAAGAAAATGCCTCCTGAGACAAAGACTGAGGCCTTTGAAACTCAGAACCCTTTTGAGAGCAGAGTCAGAGCTGAGCAGATTCCAGCTCCTGGCTGCCCATCTGGAAAATTTCTCTCTGAGATTGGGATCACACCAAAAAGTCTGATCTCAACTCTTGCCAGCATTTAGGCCCTAGGATTTATCTGTGAGGGACCCCTAAAAGAAGGGACCTCATATAGCTGGCTACCACCTCCAGGGTGAACTGCTTCATCAGACAAGGACCAAGGCCTTTGAAACTCAGAGTACTGTCCAGAGCAGAGTCAGAGATCAAACAGATCCCTTGCTCAGAGCAGACAGCAGACAGGAGAAACATTGCAGGAAAATTGGTCAAGAGGAGATTTCAATCCTGAATATTTATGCCCCTAATATAAGAGCATATATCTATGTAAAAGAAATACTGCTAAAGTTAAAATCCCACATCATTTCAGATATCCTAATAGTGGAATACTTCAATACCTTACTTTCACCCCTGGGTAAGTCAACCAAAAGTTCAACAGAGAAATAAGGAGTCTAACAGAGGTTATGATGCAAATGGATTTAATAGATATTTATACAGGCTTCCACCCAAATGAAAAGGAATATGCATATTTCTCAGCACCACATGGAACTTTCTCTAAAATTGTCCACATAATTGGTCATAAAGCAAATATCAACAAATACAAAAAAAATGGAAATAATCCTTGTATCATATTGGACTACTAGGGCCTAAAGTTAGAGTTGAACTACGTCAAAGATCAGAGAAAGCCTACCAACTCTTGGAAACTAAACATAACTCAACTAAGACACCTCTGGGTCAAGGAAGAAATTAAGAAAGAAATCAAAGTCTACCTAGAATTTAACAAAAATGAATCCACAAATATCCAAACTTGTAGAACACAATAAAAGCAGTCTTAAGAGGAAAATTCATAGCACTAGATACCTATATGAAAAACTTACAGAAATCCCACACTGGAGAACTAACAGCAGAGCCGAAAGCCTCAGAACAATTATAAGCAAACTCACCTAGAAGGACTAGGTAGCAGAAAGTGATCAAACTTAGAGCTGAAATCAATACTAATGAAACAAAAAGAACAATACAAAGAATCAATGAATCAAAGAGTTGGTTCTTTGAGAAAGTCAACAAGATAGATAAACCCTTATCCAAACTAACCAAAAAGCAGAGAAAGAGTATCCAAATCAACAAAATCAGAAATGAAAAGGGGGACATAAAAACAGGCCCCCAGGAAATACAGAGAATTATCAGTTCATACTTTGAAAATCTATACTCCACAAAAATGGAAAACCTAGAAAAAATGGACAGCTTTCTGGACAGGTATCATTTACCAAAATTAAATCAAGATCAGGTTAAATACCTAAACAGACCTATAACCCTAAATAAAATTGAAGCTGTCATTAAAAGCCTCCCAAGTAAAAAAGCTCAAGTCCAGATGGTTTCTGTGCAGAATTCTACCAGACATTCAAAAAAGAACTATTATCAATACTCCTCAAACTGTTTCTCACAGTAAAAACTGAAGGAATATTGCCAAATTTTTTGTTGAGGCCACAATTTTCCAAACACACAAGCCACTCAAAGACACAACAAAGTAGGAGCATTATAGGCCAATTTCCCTTGCTAAAATTTTCAACAAAGTTCTGGCAACTCTATACAACAACATATAAAGAATATTATCCACCATGAACAAGTAGGCTTCATCCCAGAAATGCAGGGCTGGTTCAACATACAAAAAAACATAAATGCCATCCATCCTATAAACAAACTAAATGGAAAAACCCACATAATTATATCCTTAGATGCTGAAAAATGCCTTTCACAAAATCCAACACTCCTTTATGATAAAAGTCCTGGAGAGATCAGAAATACAGGGAATTATCTAAATATAATAAAGGCTATTTACAAGAAGTCCAGAGCCAACATCAAACTTAATGGAGAAAACTCAAAGCAATCCCACTAAAATTAGGAACTAGACAAGGATGTCCTCTCCCCTCTTTTCTATTCTATGTGGTTCTTGGAGATTTAGCTAAAGCAGTAAGAGAATGAAAGGAGATTAAGGTGATACAAAATGGAAAAGAAGAAGTGAAAAGAAATCTCTATCTGCAGGTATATGATTGTATACATAAGTGATCCACAAAATTCTACCAGAGAACTTCTACAGCTGATAAACACTTTCAGCAATGAAGCAGGATACAAGATTTACTCAAGGAAATTGGTAGCCCGTCCCCCCAACACTAAAGATAAAAGAGCTGAAAAAGAAATAAGGAAAACATTGCCCATTATATTAGCTGCAAATAGCATTAAATTCCTTGGAGTAACTATAGCTAAAGAAGTAACGGATCTATTTGACAAAAAAACTTTAAGTCACTGAAGAAAGAAATTGAAGAGCATGTCAGAAAATGAAAAATTCTCTCATGTTCTTGATAGGTAGGATCAACATTGTAAAAATGGCAATTGTACCAAAAGCAAATTACGAATTCAATGCACTTCCCATCAAAATATCAATACAAAGTTTTAGAGAACTTGAAAGAACAATACTGGGTCCTTAGGGAGATTGATTCTCAATTTTCTGAGAAACCGCCATATTGGATTCCAAAGTGGCTGAACAAGCTTACACTCCCACCAACAATGAAGGAGTGTTCCCCTTGCTCTGCATCCTCTCCAACATATGCTGTCATCTGTGCCTTTTATCTTAGCCACTCTAACAGGTGTTAGGTGGTATCTCAAAGTTGTTTTGATTTGCATTTCTCTGATGGCTAAAGATGATGAGCACTTTTTCAGGTGCCTTTCAGCCATTTGTAGTTCCTCTGCTGAGAATTCCATTTTTAGATCTGTACCCCATTTTTTGATTGGGTTATTCAAGGTTTTGGGCTCTAGATTCTTGAGCTCTTTATATATCTTACAGATCAGTCCTCTATCACTTATAGGGTTGGTGAAAATCTTTTTCCATTCTGTAGGCTGTCGTTTTGTCCTATTGACAGTATCCTTGGCTTTGCAGAAGCTTCCTAGCTTCAGGAGATCCCACTTATTGATTGTTGATCTTAGTGTCTGTGCCACTGGTGTTATATTTAGGAAGTGGTCACCTGTGCCAATTCGTAGAAGTGTATTTCCCACTTTCTTTTCTATCAAGTTCAAAGTGGCTGGGTTTAAGTTGAGGTCTTTGATCCACTTGGATTTGAGTTTTGTGTAGGATGACAGGCTCAGATCTATTTGCATTTTTCTACACACTTCCATCCACCTATGCCAACACCATTTGTTAAATATACTATCTTTTTTTCCATTGAATGTTTTGGGCCTCTTTGTCAAAGATCAGGTGTTCATAGGTTTTTGGGTTAATGTCTGGATCCTCAATTCTATTCCATTGGTGCACAAGTCTGTTTTTATGCCAGTACCAGGCTGTTTTTATTACTGTAGCTCTATAGTATAGCTTGAAGTCAGGGATGGTGATACCTCCTGAGGTTCAATCTCCCGAAGGACACAGCAATACCACTTCTGGGTGTATACCCTAAAGAGGCACATTCATACTACAAAGGTATTAGCTCAACTATGTTCATAGCAGCATTATTTGTAATAGCAAGAAACTGGAAACAACCTAGATGTCCCTCAACTGAAGAATGGATTAACAAACTGTGGTACATCTACACAATGGAATATTACTGAGCAGTAAGAAAAAACGATATCCTAAAATTCACAGGCACGTGGATGGATTTGGAGAATATCCTCCTGAGCGAGGTATCACAAACTCAGAAAGATAAGCAGGGAATGTACTCACTCATTAGCGGTCTCTAAACAAACAAACAAGAAAAAAGCCAAGCATGCCCAGGCTGCAAACCATGACCTCTGAGCAGCTTGGGATCAGAAACACCCTGGACTGACCCTTTGGATCCCACTCCAACTATAGGAACACCTGACTCACTCTTTAGGGAGGGGGGACAAAACTGGATTTGCCAGGAGTGGAGACTGATCTAAGCATTGTTGGGTCAGTGGGACCATAGGACTGTCTGCTCCCTGCCCAGGGAGGGAATGGGGAGTTGTGGAGAAGAAAAAGTGACCTGATGTGACTGGAGGGGGAAGGGACCTTGAATAAGGATATACAGGGATGAAAAAGAAAAAAATTCATAGGGAAAGCTGAAAACAAAGTAAATATATGTGTAGTAATCTTATTTGCATTATCACCCTTGATAAGTCATACTTATGATTTTTATCTTCTTCATAGTTATTGGTAACTTATCAGCATTTTAAATTCACTTTACTGTTTTTCTTGATAAATACAAAATAAATAAAGAAGGAAAAAAAAGAAAGAACAATACTTAATTTTATATGTCAAAACAGGAAAGCAAGGAGTGCCAAAACAATTTTACTCAACAAAAGAACCTCATGAGTCATCACTATCCCCAACTTTAAATTATAATATAGAGCTACAGTAATAAAACAGCCTGGCACTGGCATAAAATACAGACATGTGGATCAATGGAATCAAATTGAAGATCCTGAAATTAACCCCAAAACTTAAAAACCTCTGCTCTTTGACTAAGAGATCCAAAATATTCAATGGAAAAAAAGGTTGTATCCTTAACAAATGGTGTTGACATAGCTAAATGGTAGGGTGTAGAAAACTGCAAATATATCCAAGCCTATGGCCCTGCCCAAAATTCAAATCAGTGTTGATCAAAGACCTCAACATAAATCCAGCCACACTGAACCTGATAGAAATGAAAGTAGGAAATACTTTCCAATGCATCAGCACAAGTGACCAGCTATTAAATATAACACCATTAGCACAGACACTAAGAACAACAATCAGGGAGTAGGACCTCCTGAATCTGAGAAGCTTCTGTAAGGCCGAGGAAATAGTCAGTAAGAAAAAATGACAGCCTACAGAATGGGAAAAGATGTTCACCACCACCCTACAAGTTACATAGGTTTGATCTCTAAAATATATAGAGAACTCAAGAAACTGGAGCCCAAAGTCTTGAATAACCCAATCAAAAAAATGGGGTTGAGAACTAAAAAGGTAATTCTCATAAGAAGAATTACAAATGGCAGAAAGGCACTTGAAAAAGTGCTCAACATCTTTAGCCGTCAGAGAAATGCAAATCAAAACAATTTTGAGATACCACCTTATACCTGTCAGATTGGCTAAGATAAAAGATACAGATGACAGACTATGCTGAAGAGGTTGCCAATCAAGGGGAACACTCCTTGGGTTAAGTGTTGGTGGGAGTGTAAACTTGTTAAACCACACTGGATTACAGTATGGCGGTTTCTCAGAAAACTGGGAATCAGTCTCCCCAAGGATCCAGCAATACTACCTCTGGGCATATATCTAAGGATGTACATTCACACTCCAAATGCATTAGCTCAACTATGTCCATAGCAGCATTATTCATAATAGCAAGAACCTATAAATAACCTAGATGCCCCTCAACTGAAGAATGGATTAACACACTTTGGTACATCTACACAATGGAGTGCTACTCAGCAGTAAGACAAAATGATATCCTAAAATTTGCAGGCGAATGGATGGAATAGAATTTCCTCCTGAGCAAAGTATCACAAGCTCAGAAAGAAAAGCAGTGAAAGTACTCACTCATTAGTGGACTCTAAACAAACAAAAAGCAAAAAGCAAAGCATGTCCAAGCTACAAACCACAAACACTAAATAGCTTGGGATCTGGAAGACCTTCGACCAGCACCTTGGATCCCATTCCCTCTAGAGGGACACCTGGCCCAGTCTTAATGTTGGGGTGAGGAATGTGGGTCTTCCAGGAGTGGATGCTAAACTAAGCCATATTGGTACCTTCGGACCTCTAGCCCTTGCTAGGGAGGAAATAAAGAGATGGGAAGATGAGAGAGTGACTGGAATGGGAGAGAGGGGGAAGGGAGCTTGAACAAGGATATACATGGATAAAAAATTATGACTTTATTCATTAAAAAATCTGTTGAGCCTTGCTTTGTGTCTTAGAGATAATCATGTTAAAAAAAACATATACTAGACATGGAAAGATAAGTTTTACATGGTTTCTTCAATTTATGAGATATGAAATTTTAAAAAGTTGACTTGCAAACAGTAGTTATACTGCTAAGGTAAGGTCAAGGACCAGGGGAATGAGGAAATTGGAGAGTGTGGGCAATACTAGAGAGAATAGATATGATTGAAGCATGATATACCTACATAAAATGTCACAGTGATGCAGTATTGCAATTAATATGCATCAATAAATTGATAGCCATGGAGATCTTGAAAATAAAAAAGAAAGAAAGAAAAAGTAAAAGACAATGTCCTTCCTTGTCTCTTTTGATTGATTTTAGTTTTAAGTCTACATTGTTAGAAATTTAGCTGGCAACACCTGCCTGTTTCTTGAGGCCATTTGATTGGAAAATTTTTTCCCAACCCTTTACTCTGAGCTGGTATCTGTCTTTTAGGTTGAAGTGCATTTCTTGTATGCAGAAAAAGGATGGCTTTTGTTTTTGTATCCATTGTATTAGCCTGTGTCTTTTAGGGGTAAATTGAGTCAATTGATATTAAGGGATATTAACAACCACTAATTATTATTTCTTGTTATTTTTGGTGGTAGCTTGTATGTATTTCCTTTATTTGGGCTTTTCTTCTGTGGGATTATCAATGGTTTGTGGTTTCATGGGTGTATCTGGGTTCCTTAGGTTGGAATATTCCCTCTAATGCTTTCTGTAGGGCTGGATTTGTGGATAGGTATTGTTTAAAACTGATTTTGTCATGTAATATCTTGCTTGCTACTATGGTTATTGATAGTTTTGCTGGGTATAGTAGTCTGAGCACTTGAAAAAGTATTCAACATCTTTAGCTATCATAGAAATGCAAATTAAAACAGCTTTGAGATACCACCTACATCTGTCAGAGTGACTAAAATTAAAAACACAGATGACAGCCTATGCTGGATAGGATGTGGAGCAAGAAAAACACTCTTCCATTGTCATTGAGACTATAAGCCTGTTCAACCACTCTAGAATGCAATACAGTGTTTTTTCAGAAAACTGGAAATCAATCTCCCCAATAACCCAGCAATATCAGTAGTGGGCATATACCCTAAAGATGCACATTTGCACCCCAAAAGCATTAGGTCAACTATGTTCATAGCAGCATTATTCGTAATAGCAAGAACCTGGCAACAACCTAGATACCCCTCAACTGAAGAATGGATTAACAAACCATGGTACATCTACACAATTTTTCCTACTCAGCAGTAGGAAAAATGATATCCTAAAATTTGCAGGGAAATGGATGGATTTGGAGAATATCTTCCTGAGTGAGGTATCACAAACCTCAAAAGATAAGCAGGGGATGTACTCACTCATTTGCAGGCTTTAAACAAAAAGCAAATAACACCCAAGCTGCAAACCACAAGCACTGAACAGCTTAGGATCTGAAGCATCTTGGACTGGTAGCTTTAAGCCCATTTTCTCCAGAGGAACACTTAACCCAGTCTTGATATTATGAGAGGAAATCAAACTTGCCTGGAGTGGATGCTGAACTAGTCCTCCTTGGGATCTCTTGCCATTTCTGGGGAGGAGATGGGGGAATATGGAGAAGAGTGATCAAGAGGGGTTGGGAAGAGGAAAGGAGTTTGAACAATGGGATACATGGATAAAAAGTAAGACTTTATTTCTTTATTTTAAAAAAATAAAAATTAATAAAAAGAAATAGGACAGAAGACAAATAGACCCAATATTTTAAAAACCAAAAAAAAAAATGCTTCCATAAGTTTGGGCAATAGGCAAACGTGTAAGGCATTTTTTCAATTGGTGATTGATGTGAGAAGGCTCAACTCATTGTAGTTGATAATGCCAGATTGTACTGAGTACTATAAGAAAGCAAACTGTGTGAAACAAGACAGTAAAGAGCATCCCTCTTTTGCCCTCTGCATCAGCTCCTGCTTCCAGTTTCCTGCCCTGCCGTTTATTGGTGAACAGTGCTGTAGAAATGTAAACCAAATAAACCCTTTCTTTCCTTAGTTACTTTGGTAATGCTATATTGTCATACCAATAAAAACCTAAACTAAGACAAATCTGGAGATAGAAAAGGTGATAATCTTTTTAAGTAAGCATAAATTTTGAGAAATAAACAGAACCATATTCAAAGCTAAGTAAAGTGTATATGTTATCTCCCACTAAAAAACTGACCTTTAGACAAAGTACAATACTTTACTTTGCAGGCTCAGAACACTAGGAGACAGAGAAGAAAACAAAGACAAAACAATCCACAAATAGCAGTCATCATTAGAACTGTCACCATGGAGAGGAAACTGAAGGTCATCTGAAAATGACTCCAAAGCACACACTGAGCACCAGCCCACTCACTGCATAAGGGAACTGTGGCACACACACAAACCTCTGCCCACCATTGCTTCAGAACTGATCTCAGCAGCTGGGCATTAGCTGCCTGGCATTGCCAGCCTGCATTACAAGCTCAAAGGCCCCACACAAAGAATGAAGTTGATGACTTAAGAACTCCATAGGGGCTCAGCATGGCACAGTCTGCTTCTGTGCAATAGGCTGCTTTTTCAGACTGGTAGAAAGTGCTCATAAAGTGGTCCATTTTCATGATAAATATAAAATTATTAAAGCTGAACCTAGGAAATCAAACCTAAACAGTCCAATTCCATCAAAGTAATAGAGAAAACAGCCTGGTGATATATGACTCCACTTCCATCTCCTAGGCATAAAACAAAGCAAACAAATAAGAAAGATAGGCCCTAGTTTCAAGAAAATGAAAAAGGTGGTAAGAAATCTTTAAGAAGTGATCATCATTGGCACAATTTGAAAAGAGAACAGAGAATGCTCACACCCCAAGCAAAGTGAAAGTGGATATGTTCAACAGGGCACACACATACTAATTTCTCTAAGTAATCAGAGGAAAGATGATTAAATAAAGAGTAACTATAATTTAAAGATATTAAGGAATGAAAACTTAAAAAATAAAAAATTTTTCTGGATTCAGTGAGTCCAGAAATACTCAAATATATAAAACCATAAAAATTAAAATGAACAAAGAAAGAAGAACACTAGTGTGTGAACACTAACAGATGCATATTTATCAGTGGATATAAAAATACCTCTGTGCATTGACACATGCACATAAATGGCTATAATAAACATCTATGCACAGTGTATATACATAGACAAGGATGTGAATATGTCTGTGATTGCAAAAGTTATGTTATTCTTCATGATACTAGAGACTGAACCCAAACCTCACACATGCATAAGTACTGCACTTCACAGAGCTTTTCTTATACTTGCTATCTTATAATTTGGTTAGACATGGTCTCACCAACTCACTTTACAACCTGGACAGATATTGAATTTGTAATACTTATACCTCAGCCTCTCAACTGTTTTGGATTAATGGCATCTACTACCATGTCTAGATAAAACTTTGACTGGGAAATTACCAAATGTATGAGCTGCTGTTGCTCATTATGTAATATTTAAATCATGGAGGCCAAAGCCAAAACAGTAATAAAATAATTAGAAATATATTATTTTAAAGGAAACATCAGATTTGGTTCAATTTATTACATTTATATAAAAACCAGCTAAAACACACTTCAAATTTTTATTTTTAACCTACTGAATGCTGTGTACTTATGATTTTCTATACTTCCATGCCAGTCAACAGTAGACTCCATGGAAGTCTGTTCTATAAGGTTATAATGAGAAGAAGAAAAATCCCTATCTAATAAAACTGAATGTGTGATAAGGTGGGAGTGACTGACATCTGTGTGTTTTATGATAATGTTCATAGAAACAAGTGGATGTATCTGTCAGATATAAACAAACAGTAAATGCAATCACAAAAATGAAAGGGTGTTGGACAAGGATAATAAAGGGACACATTTTTATTAAAAATGCAATTTTAAGAAAACTTCAAAACCATTGATTATTCAATAAATAAAGTCCTATTAGTTGCTTGAATGAAAAACTGAATGCAGAGTAAAACCTTGTATCTAAACAAGAAATTCTTCTTTCACCCCAAAAGTCTAAAGTTACAATGATTTCGACTTAGTAACAACAAGAATTTAGATTTTTTCAGTTAACAGAATTTGAAACTGTAAAATACCATATACAAGTAAAATTCTCAAAGATTGGTATTGTTATTAATATTAATAACAACATTTGATTTTTCATGGGCTCATTTTTCTTCATTTTTACTAAATGAATTTTTAAAAATACAAATTTGATTTTCTGAGGCCCCATTCTATCAAAACGACACATTACTATAGAGACTTAACGAAAGGCAATAGTCTTAACAAATGAATAGGAAAAGTCTAACAAATGGGAATGGACAAGCTGGTTTAAGCAGAAATAAGAATTGTCCCAATCTCATTTTTATCCCTAAAAATCTTAATTGAACTTCTGGTAAAGCTACATTAGTGCTAATCAGGATTAATGTCATAGTGATAAACAGAGCTGGGGAATCAATAAACATTGTGGTATCAATATATGAACAGGCACATGGATAATTTGAATCCTTGAAAGAAAAGTTGATATAGAGTTACATATTTACTGTGTGAATTTAAAGCACAGCTTGTAATTTTACCTAAGGACCAGCAAAGTGACACTCTATAGGTAGATGCAATGTAATAAGTGATGACTTTCCCAAATACCCTGATACAGTTGACAGTATCTTCCCCAGAAATATGTGGAAGAGAAAAGAAATTATTATTTCATAGTAGAACTGAAGACTTGAGTTTCTTTCCCTCAAGAGATACAAAAATGACATGGGGGCATTTATGCAAAATATTATTTTAAAAAATAAATTTTTCACATTTTTTATTTTTTATTATGAATAAAGTCATATTTTTTATCCATGTATATCCTTTTTCAAGCTCCCTTCCTTCTCCCACCCCTTCCAGTCACTTTCTTCTCCACAAGAAAGTATTTATGAAAGAAAACAATTTATTTTGTTAGATTTAATTTTGCAATGAAGGTTAAAAGAATAAGACAATGTTTGCTTAATAAGAGAGCTTCTTCTTCGAAAGACAAGAAATGGAAGGGCTGATGCAATTTCATGTGACAGATAAGTCTCTGAATTAGGTCTGTTCAATAGTCCCTTCATGTGGCCTCAACCTTCACAGCCAGTTGTAGTTTCCATTACAGGCATCAAGAAGTGGAAAAAGGCTGAGCACCACCATTCTCCACTTAGACCATGTTCTTGAAAGCACATCCACATTTCTGACAGGATGACCTCACAGTTACAGGGGTATTTTGTGAATATATCCAATGGGACAGAACTCCACACCTTTTCCTTTTTATTGATTGTGGTTTTCTGAAATAGTTTTTGTCTGTTTCAAAGAGAAATACCCTTGATGGGAGATGAAGACTACACTTACCTATCTGTGGGCACACTGACAAATGTTTATAATGTAGCTAGGGCTAATGTTGCTTTAGAAAGTGATAATTTTATGTTCTCCTGCAAGATTTATGAATCTACTAACCCTGAATTGTTTGTTAGGTTTCCAGAAATGAGTAAAAAAAAAAAAAAGCACAAAATGAGGCAAAGATGGAAATAGAAAATCTGAAGAAAAGAGCTAGAACTACAGGTACAAGCATAACCAACAAAATCCAAGAGATGGAAGAGAGAATCTCTGGAATGGAAGACTGAGTAGTACAAATAGATACATCAAAGAAATTACTAAAATCTAAAAAGCCATAAGACAAAATATTCAGGAAATCAGGGACACCATGAAAAGACCTAATCTTCCTAATAGGGAGAGAAGGAGAAGAATACCAGCTCAAAGGCACAGATAATGTTATCAATAAAATCATAGAAGAAAACTTTCCTAACTTAAAGAAATAAATGCCTATAAACATACAAGAAGCTTAATGAACAACAAATAAATATGACCCCCCAAAAAAGTCTGCTTGCCACATAATAATCAAGCCACAAGTCATACTGAACAAAGAAAAACTTTTAAGAGCTGCAAAAGAAAAGGGCCAACTTACCTATAAAAGCAGACCCATCAGAATAACACTTGACTATTCAATGGTAACAATGATAGCAAGAAGGGCTTGATCAGAAGTTATACAGACAGTAAAAAAGCATGATTGCCATCTCAGAATACTATACCCAGGAAAACTATCAATCACCATAGATGGAGTGAACAAGATATTCATGACAAAACCAGATTTAAACAATATCTATCCACACATCTGGCCCTAAAGAAACAACTAGAGGAAAACCTCCAACCTAAGTATACTAGATATACCCTTGAAACCATCAGCAATCAATAATCTCATGGGAAAAAACACCCCCAGAGAAGGAAAATACATACATGATACCATCAAAAATAACAAGAAATAGCAATCATTGGTCATGAATATCTCTTAATGAATAAGTAATGTCTGTCCTGGTTTCTTTCATTGATTTAATTTTGAAGTTTATTATGTTAGATATTAGGATAGCTATACCAGCTTATTTTTTAGGACCGTTTGATTGGAAAGTCTTTTCCTAACCCTTTATTTTAAGCCTGTGTCTGTCTTGGAAGTTGAGGTATATCTTTTGTATGCAGCAGAAGGATGGCTTCTGTTTTTTTTATTCATAGTTTCAGGATGTGTTTCTTTACAGGTAAATTAACTCCACTGATATTAAAGTATATTAATAAACAATGATTGCTATTTCCAGTTAATTTTGGTGGTAGTGTATGTGTTTCTCCTTTTTTTTGAGTTTTTATTTTCTGGGATTATCTATTGCTTGTGGTTTCATTGGTGTATCTGGTTTCCTTAAGTTAAACACTTTCCTCTAATGCTTTCTGTAGGGCCAGTTTTGTGGATAGATCTTGTTTAAATCTGGATTTGTTATAAAATATCTTGTTTACTCCATCTATGGTAACTGATAGTTTTGCTGGGTATAATAGTCTGGCCTGATAGCCATAATATTTTAGTGTCTGTATGATATATGACCAGGACCTTCTTGCTTTCATTGAGTAATCTGGTGTTACTCTGATGGGTCTACCTTTATAGGTAATTTGACCTTTTTACTTTGCAGTTCTTAATATTTTTATTTGTTCTGTGAGTTTAGTGGCTTGATTATTATGTGGTGAGAAGACTTTGGGGGGGGGGTTCTAGTCTATTTGTTGTTTTTTAAGCTTCTTGTATCTTTATTGACATTTTTTGCTTTAGGATGGGAAAGTTTTCTTCTATCATTTTGTTGAACATATTCTTTGTGCCTTTGAGCTGATATTTTTCCTCTTTTTCAATTCTGCTTATTATCAGGTTTGATCTTTTCATGGTGTTCCATAGTTTCTGAATGTTTTGTGTTATAAATTTTTTAGTTCTAGTGTTTTCTTGGATGTATATCTATTTCCACTATCAAATCTTCCACTCCAAAGATTCTCCTTTCTTTTTGCATTCTGTTGGTTATGCTTGCATCTGTAGTTTCAGTTTGTTTCTTAAGTTTTTATGTTTCCAGAATTGCTTTGATTTGTGTCTTCTTTATTGCTTTTTTTAAATTTTTCAATCTTGATATGTTTTCTTTACCTCTTTGATTTCTTTGTCTTAGTTTTCTTTATTTTCATTCATGGATTTGTTAATTTCTTCCAATTTTTTGTTTGTATTTTCTTTTACTTCTATAAGGGCTTTTTATATCTTCTTTTAAGGCTTCTATTATCTTCATAAAGTTGTTTTTACGGTCCTTTTCTTTTGCTTCTCCTGCATTGCTATGCTTAGGTCTTGCTTTTGTAGCACCACCAGAATCTTCTGGTAGTCTCATGTTGTTTTTTATGTTGTGATATATATTTTGCACTGCCATCTGCCCATTGCTTCCTCAGTTCACTGCAGGAGTTGTCTGAATCTCAAAGAGCTGATTTTAGTGCAAGCTGTTTTAGGTATGTCTGTGTCTCAAGAAGCCTCTATTTGTACAATTTCAGTTCTTGGTCCACTTGGAGGTAATCTATTATGTGCCACAATGACCCTTCCTAATCCAGTAAGTGCTGACATGCTATGGGTTTCGGGTGGCTACTTTTGATCTAGTAGGTGCTGAGAAACTTAGAGTCTCAGGTAGGTATTCTTGATTTAATAGTAACTGAGGGACTCTCTTAATCCTTTAGTGTTTTTGTCTCTTAGTCTGCTGTCGGCTGATGGGTCTTTGGGTTTCCTGTTAACACTAAGGTTGTTCTTAGTCTCTTAGTCTGCTGTGTGCCAGAATCTCTGGGTTTCCAGTTTTTACTGAGGTCACTGTGGTCACTGGGTTAGGGTTAGGGTTAGGAATAGGATGGGGTTTTGGAGCTGCGCTGTCCAGTGTACTGAAATTTGCTGGGGTTTTTGGGTCAGTATTTAGGGTGCAGTTGGAGGAGGTAGGGATTCAAGGGTTTTGTCCTTGGCCCAGGAGTCAGAGTGTGGTCTCTGCTGGCCTAGGCACAGTGTCACTCACTTCTTTGTCTCCTATGGGCCAAAGGTCTGGTGGTTTTCAGTTCACATACATTAATTTTTAAATAAATAATAGTATTATTCCATATGATGTTATGCACTATACTATTGCACACAGACACACACACATACACACTGACAGATACAACAGCTACAGAGAGAGACATTCACACACACACAGAGAAAGAGAGAGAGAGAGAGAGAGAGAGAGAGAGAGAGAGAGAGAGAGAGAGAGAGAGATCAATTCTTTTTTACTTTCCTGGTTTTAGTAGTTACTGCAGCCTATTTACTCAAGTATAAAGATTTGAAGCTAGGAACCAAAAGTGATCAAAAACAAGTAGTGTTAATATTTATGAGTTTGGATTCCCTTGCTTTATATAAACTTTTCTACATCCTTTCATTTATCTGAAAACTTCATGATTTTCTCATTTTTTATATAGCTAAATAATATTCCAAAGTATATATCTACCACATTTTCATTGTTCATACATTGTTGAAAGTCATTTAGTTGTTTCCATTTGTTAACTTATGAACAGAGCTTCAATGAACATGGCTGGGCTAAATTTTATAAAGTAGGATTTTGAGTTTGGGAGCATATATAAAAAAGGGATACAGAAGAATAATAGAGTATATTTATTTTGGGATTGTTGAGAATTATTCACACTTATTGATATAGCGGCTATAACAGTTTTCAATCACATAAGCAATGAATGAAGGCTTTCTTTTCCCTACAACCCCTCCAACATTTGTTGTGGATTGTTTTGCTGAACTTGGCCATTCTGACTCAGTATGATAATATCTCAAAATAATTTTTATTTTCATTGCTCTAATAACTGAGGAGAATAAACATTTTCAAGATATTTATTAACTTGTTTTAATAACTCTCTTTTCAAGTCCTATACTCATTCTTTAGATGGTTTATTTGGTATTTAGATTCTGGGTTTTTATTGGTTTCTTTGTTCTTTTTTCTGTTTTGTTTTTTGTTTGTTTCTCTTCATTTTTAGTTATTTATATATGCTAGATAATAATCCTCTGCAAGACACCTGGTGAAGAGTCTTTCCTAATCTGTGGATTTTCTCTTTACCTGGTTGATATCTTTAGCTGTACAGAATATTTTTTCATTATAAGATACAACTAGTCAATTTGGAGCCTTAGTTCATGACAAATGTCCTATTTATAAAGTTATTTTCTAAACCTAATTATGTAGGGCACTGATCAAATTTATTTATACATATATGGCTCCACTCAAGTTTCTACATATTTTACAGGGTACTGCTCAAGTTTTCTTCTAGCAGTTTCAGGTTTAACTTTTAGATTATTGATTCATCTGGAGTTGGTTTTATATAAATTGCTAAGTATAGGTTTAATTTCATACTTTTGTTTGTAGACATTTAGTTTTCTCAGCTTTTGATGATGTCTTTGTAAATACAGCTTATGATTTTTGACATATTCATCAAATATTATGTGTTCTTAAGTAATGTATACTCATGTTTGGGCCTTAAAATTTGTTTATATAACATATATCTCTGTTTTTTATTAGTACTATACTATTTTTATTACTATGGCTCGTAATATATTTTAAGATCTATACTTGAATCCATCCAGGATTATTTTATTATTATCTATTTTTTTTGTTTAGGATTGTCTTTTCCAGGGTTATTTGTGGTTATGTATGAATTTTAGGATAGATTTTTTCTGTGAAGAATGAGGTGATTCTTTTTAAATGAAATTGTACTGAGTCTATAAAACCTTTTGGTAAAAGTCACTTTCATACCATTAAATCAACCAGTCCATGAGTGCTAGATATCTTCTCATCCCCTAGCATTTTTCACTGGATCTTTCTTCAAGTGTCTAAAGTTTTTATTGTAGAGGTCCTTTACTTTCTTGGTTAGGTTTATTTTTGGATTTTTCAAGGCTCTTGTGAATGAGATTTTGTCTATGTCCTCCACTTCTGAAATTTTATTGTTGATGTATAGAACAGCTATGATTTATGAAAGTTATTTCTGTCTTATGTCATGTTGCTAAAATTGCTTATCATTTCTAGAAAATTCTGCTAAAATTTTGGAATCTCTAATATACACCATTATTATACCATCTGTAAGTAGGGATAGTTTGACTTCTTTTCCTATTTGTATCTTTTTAATGTTTTTGTCTTGCCTTATTGTTTCAGCTTGTATTTTAAGCACACTATTAAATTGGGGTGGGGATAGATAATATCTCTTTCTCATTCCTGACTTCAGCAGATTTGTTTCAAGCTTTTCTTGATATAGGAGATTATTGGTCTGGGTTTAACACATATAATTTTTATCTTGTTGAGGCATATTTCCTCTAATCCTAACTTTTCTAGGACTTTCATTATAAATACATGTTGGATTATAATCAAAACATTTCCTTCATCTATTGAGATTATAATAAAATATTTATCTTTGAGTTCATCCACAAAATTTCTTACATTTATTGTCTTGTGTATTTTAAACCATTCCTACATATGATTGACAAAACCAACTTGGTCATCATGAATACTCTTTGAGATATGCCTGTATTCTGTTTACACATATACCCTTAAGAACATTTGAGTTTATGTACATCAGAGATATTGATCTGTAGTTCTCTATTGTATTTTCTGTAGAATTTTTAACTGGTATTACTATTATAGTGTTCCTAGCTTTGAAAAGAAGTTTAGAGATGTTCCCTCTGTTTCTATTTTTTTATTATGAATAAAGTCATAATTTTTATCCATGTATACCCTTGTTCAAATTCCCTTCCCCATCCCGACCCTTCCAGTCACTCTGTCTTTAAAAAGATAGTTTCAGAAGGATTAACTGTAGTTCTTTGAAAGTCTTGTAGAATTCTCTGAATTCATCCAACCTTAGGATACTTTTAGCCTGAAGGCTTTTTATTGGTATTTCAACATCTTCTTGGTTATGGGTCTGTTCAGATTATTTATTTCCACATTATGGGTCTCTTTGTGCATTGCCTGAATATTTTTATGAGGTTATATTTCTAGTATTTCTCTCCATTCTACTCGATGCATTTTCTTAAGAGTAGTAAAGTTGAGCCTGGTATAACCTGTTGTCATATGAAGAAATAAGCTAAGAAAAAAAGTGTGCTATTTTAAATATTTCTATTTTGATGTTCTTTAAACCAGTGTGTCACTTCTGTTCTGTTGATTTGCAATGCTTTCCTTTACATGGCTCAAAAGAAGTCTGCTAGAAATGATTCCATCACTATTGACTTCCTGTACAGTATTTATGTCTTAACTCTTAAAGGATGTTTAATTTTATGTAGAATTCTAGATTGCATTTTAGTTTTTTTCTTTAAGAGTTTTAAATTGTTACTCCACTATTAATTTGCCTTAATGGCTTATGTTGGCAATCTACTAAAAATCCTTTCTGTTTTGCAAAGTAATGTGAGACTATCTCTTCTGGCTATCTTGGTGATACTCTTTTCCTTAATTTTTCTGTTTGGATCAACAGCTTCAGATTATAGAATTTCTCCATTCAGTTTATTTATACCTTTTACTTCTTTTTGTTTTGCCAGCTTCTTGCATTGACTGTGAGCTTTGGGATGTTATTAACATTATTCATCAAATATATCCCTTTTTTTTAGTTTCTCCATTGGGAGAACCAGTTCAAGCATGTCAGATCACTGGTCTCACAAAGCTGAGATTTTTCTTTTCTTTCTTTGCTCTATTCATATTTCTATTTCAGATAGAGCCCATTTCTGATTAACTACCTTTGTGAACACAAATTCTTTGTTTCACTATCTAGGATCATCTGATAAGCCCACAGAAGATGTAATCTTCATCATTGATGAATTCAACTGTTTTTTTTTTCCCTGCTAAAATCACTTATCAGAGATTCTCTGCTGTTCAGCATTTGTTTAAGCTCTCTTTGTGATAATTCCAACTCTCATATCATTTATTAATTGAAATCTGATGAATGATGTGTAATTGTCTGTATATTTTTATTTTATGTGTCTCTTAAGTTCTGAATAAACATACATATATGTATGTATATTATATATATATATATATTTCATAGTATAATTTAGATAGCTAACATAAGGTTTAGGAATGAGATTTTACACTTTTCTAGACATTGCAGAGAATAAACAAACAATGCTACTCTAGTTAGAGTTTATCTTCAATCAGAGTCTACATTCTGTTAGAGCCTAGGTATCCATATTTAACCTTGGTCCCACTACTTGTGGCTACTGAAGGCTGTTTTTAACCTGCTCCAATGTAAATTCCAGCTTTATTTCTCCTTGGGGAAATACTGAGAAATAGACTGTAAAACTGTGTTCCTTTTCTGAGGTAAGTAATGTGTGCCTGAGTTTCAGGATCATGGTCTAAACAATCTACTCTTCCTGCTGATTCATATCTAAGTCCTAGAGGATATTCTTGCACCTCTCAGAGAAGCAAAATCCCACTTTCTAAATACTGCATGTGTTTCTAGAAGGGCTCACAGGTTGCAGTTCTCAATGCCTCCTCACCACAGAGTAAGGCTCTCTTAGAGCGTATTCAAGAGCTTTATGATGGCTCTCTTGTCCCTGCATCACCTGAAGCTGCACCTGCTGCTGCTCACACTGTAATTCTTTCTTGTTTGTTTGTTCTTACAATTACTCTTCAAAGCCATTGTTTTCTTAAGATGGGAAATGAGTCTCTGTAGATGTAAATACTGGCTTTGATGTTCTCCATACCTTTAACCAACATTACAGCATAAAATATTCAAGGATTTTCCTGAACCTACCAGATGATATGTAAAAGCCAATGTCCATGGTAGTATTCTTCACTTGCCTTTACAGTATAGTGCTAGGACTCTGGTTATCTATTTAAGGGTGCTAATTAACAACATTCATTGGCTGATGCATTGGTCAACAGTATTTGATAATCAAATCCTTGGGTTATTAATACTTAAGCTTTTTCTTACAAAAGTAAAAGTGAAGCTATTTTAATTTTTTTCATTGATTTATAGAAGTTTTTGTTTGCTTGCTTGCTTGTTTGAACACAGTTCTTTGTTGATTATGTATGTTGAAAATATTTTTTACTCTATGTGTTTTCTTTCTTTTTTTTCTTAATATGAAGAATTACCCAGCTTCAGTATAGTTTAATTTATATCTTCAAATATTCATGCTTGATGGGTACTGGTAAGAAATTTTTATCTATGTCAATATCAGAAAAAACCCTGGATTATCTACTAGAAGAACTATTGATTTGTATTTCATTTTCAAAACCGAAATTCATCTAGAATGGGCTTATCATGTCAAATAGAGGTCATATTTTATGTTTGCCTAACATGTACACTTTATTTATTCACCACATTATTTTAAAAGATCATAGTTTATTTGTTGGAAATTGTGTCAAAAGTTAACATTTAATATGGAATGTGTTTATTTCTAAAATATATTCTAATTGGTTTATCCATATTTCTAAAAATTATGTATATTATAAATATATCAACCCAAATCATTTCTTGATAATTTTCAATAATTGCTTACATTTCAAAAAAATTACCTTTTAAAAGTATTTACAATTACTTATTTGGGTGGTGTGTGTATATATGTGTGTGTGTGTGTGTGATATTCTTAACATTTTCTATTATGTGGATTTTACGAATCAAACTTATGTTTCCCAGCTTACCAACAAGTACTAGCTGAGACACCAACCCATTTACTTACATTTTAAATTTTTTTATTTGTTAAATTAACATGGACAAGAAAACCTATAGCTTTAAAAAAAATTCTGCTGCTTTTTCTACTTATACGTTAAAGTGTATGTTGGTATCCTCTGCTATGTACTTTATTTTAGCTTTTTTTTTCATTGTACCATCACACTGTTACATCAGTTAAATCAAATCTATTGATGTTTATTGTGGCTCTTCAAACAATTTAAATAGATTTTCCTGTTTGATGTCAATGACATCTTTAAATGATCAGATTTTCCTTATTGAATCTTAGTTATGTAATAAAATAAAATGCTCATTTTATTTTAGAGGTGTATGTATCCCCATAAATGGATATGTGCACATGAAGGCAGTGTCTGTGGATGACAGAATTGATATCAGGTCTCTTAGAGCAGTACTTTACATTTAGGTAGATGTTCAATACGGGGACTACAAACCAAATGAGCTGGATAGTTTTATGTCAACTTAACTAAACTAGAGTCATCTGAAATGAATGAACCTCAAATGACATCCTGGCTGCAGTGCATTTTCTTAACTAGTGATCAGTGGATGGCTGCTCAGCTCACTATGGGTAGTACCACCCCTGGGCTAGTGGTCCTGTGTTCTATTTTTTAAAAGCAGACTGAGCAGGCCATGAGGAGCAAGCCTGTAAGCAGTACCCCCCCCCATGACTTCTGCATCTGCTCCTGCACTTGTTTGCTGCCCTGTTTGTGTTTCTGTCCTAATTTCTTCCATGATGAACAGTGCTATAGAAGTATAAGCCAAACAAACCTTTTCCTCCTCAACTTGTTTTTGTGCTTGTTTTGTCACAGCAAAAGAAACACTAAGACACCTAACAAGTCCTGTAAGAGCTTTTAGGGTTCTTACCTCTTGAACTGTCTCTCCAGCCCTTAGCTGTTCTTGATCTGTTTATGTGCCTATGTTAGAATGCCCAGATTCTGTCACATGCCATAGCATTTATTAATACATTTATTCATATTCTTTCCCACAGTCTAAGACTTTATCATTTTTTGCTGATGCCCTGGTAATTTTTAAATGGCATCTTTTATCTCTGTGAGCTACTTAATTCTTTGAAGCTATCCACCAGGAACTTCAGTTTGTGGGCACTGCTCAGTGTCTCTGGAAGTCACATCTATCCACAGTAGTGAGCATGAATTCTCAGTTGAGCTGTAGAGTATGAGGTGGAAAAGCTGAACACATTGGAACATAGGTTATCTCCCCTTATGTAGGTTAAATGTAGTCATGTTACTTTAAAATTGCTGTGCCTTATTTCTTACTATAAAAAGTTGATATTTATCTTCATAATTACGTGAAGTAAATATTGTTAAAGTGTTTGATTATTGTGCAAGTTTTAATGATGGAAATATCCTGGTTAATCTGACATTATGGACAATCTTCTATTCCTGAAAGGCAAATTTCAGAAATACTGGGTTCTAACTTTGATTATAGAGAACTTCATTGCTGAAATATGAAGGATAGAAATTGGGAGAGCATGATATGCAATTTCCTGGGAGATGAAAGGAGGAAAAGTTTTAAATATATCAACACAAGCTGCAGATAGTTCAAATAAAAGGTAGACATTTGAACATGATTTTAATTTGACAAGGAAGTATTCTATCAAAATTCTTAGATATTGATTCATAAAATTCATAAAATTTTATGTCACCTTCTTGGGAAATCTCATTTTAAATAGTAGAGTGAAAAAGAATTCAGACTTTTAGGGGAAAATAAACAAAGATTTTAAACAAGATTTTAGGTATTTAAGGTATCTATGTCAAACTGTTCCCTTCAAGATTCAGAGATCTATGTGGGAGACAGAAAGATTAGGAGAGCCAGAGATAGCAGATCATTCTGAGAAAACATCATTCTCCAGATTCAACAGAGCTGAATGTATATTCTCATAAGAGACTATGACACATGCACATACCTGTTTTATCAAGTTGATAAAACCTCAACACTGAGAAGGGGAATTTGACACAAAGTCCCACCCCTAACCAATATTTGTGATTGATGCCTGTTGGGCAAGGGAAAATCAGTTTTCTCCAATGGAGTCTCATTGTGTACGTAAATCCCAACTCCAGGACAGGCTTCACAAGCAAGAGTAGTTGGCTGAAACAAAATGAATTCCATGTTTTGAGTGTGTTTTTATTTTTTTATCTTATTGAGATTTTTGTTTGTGTGTTTGTTTTCTTGTGCATTTATTTATTTATTTGGGGGATAGTTTGGAGAGAAAGGGGAAAAGAAAATAAAATTGGGAGGGTATGGAGATTGGAAGAACCTCGTAGGCACTGGGGGAGAAGAAAAAATAAGATCAAAATATATTGCATGATAAAATGATTTTAAAGATAAAAAGAGCTCTCAGGCCTCTAAACTTAGATCATAGAAATATGTGGAGAAGGAAAAAAAAATTGAAATCACTAATAATCTCAAAAGAATAACAAAAAATATAAAGGTAATTGGGAATATATATGTATGTATGACTTATCTGTAAAACGTGTAACAACAAACAAACAAATAGAAGTCATAGATTTGAAAAACAATACGATGAATGTACATGGGAGGGTTTGAGGAAAGGAAAGGAAAGAGGTAAGTGATTCTAATTATAATAAAAATTATTTTTAAAAATTTTGTAAGCAGGATGTTTCAATACTATTTGACTACTCTAGACATGACTTTAATGTTATGTTTTCCTTTGACATTGTTTTTATTATTAATGTTTTAAACTAATGTCTGTTATTGAATGGTGAGGCATCCGTTACTAGTTTTAAACTAATGTCTGTTATTGAATGATGAGGCATTCGTTACTAGGTTGACATTAATTTACATTTCTTTATGTATTACAATATATGAGTTCTGGGAAGTGTTGCCCCTTAAGAGGTGCACGTGTGTGCAGAATCAGAGTTCTGAGTTAGCTTTCCTGCTTCCAAATTGGAGTATGGCCTTCTCTTGATTGCAGAGTAGGGTGGTGCTTCACCACTCAATTAAAGTCTTTTAAGCATTGCTCTGACTTTTCATTTTCAGGGTTTGCTGAAAAAACAATGAATGAAAACCCTTGGGTGCTGTTTCTTGATTAATGTAGCAGAGCATTTGTGGCATCTCAAAATGCCAGAAGAGGAGCACCATCCATAGCACTGGAGATATTCTGCTGTCTATTAGAAGGTTAAGGCATAACTCCATTGTGATAATGGAATACATTCATCCTGTATTCTTTCCCTATATTATAAACCCCCTAGAAATGACAAACTAAAGGGAAGGTCTACTTGCCCAACAACCCTCTGCTCACACAGTGTGGAGGATAGTCTCCTTTGTTGTCATCTTTTGCCAGACATTTTTTTTACAAAATACTATAAATCAAGGATTTGAACATAGACTTCATGCATGACATGATTCTTTTTCTCTTGCCTGATTAAAATAAGAGAAAGAGAACCCTGAGGAGTATTTTTAATACATTTTCCCCTGACACTGCATAAATCTAAGAAAATTTATATGCTAATCAAATCAAAATAGGAATTATTAGTGACTAGAGAGCCCCAACATGGCTGTTATTTTCCCACCAACATATGATAACAGCCCTAACACTGAATTAAGAAGCTGAATATTCTATAAACCCCAAAAGGTTATAATACATGACAGGTTTAAGCAATATTAAATTCTGGAAACCCTTACCCACCTATTACATATTTATTCAGTATTACAAATTGTAAATATTTAAAAATACACAAAGATACAGTGTGGGTAAATTCTTAATGTTTAATGAAATTATTCATGATATACAAAGAGTCGAATACCTCAACAAATACCATGAAGGTTAATGCATGCGAATGAGTCTGAGGAGTCCAGATAGGAGAGGAACATTTCACGTCCTTCTTGACGATGATCATGAAATAGAATTAACGTAACCTGATTTCATGGTTAGGGTTATCTCTGGGGATTGAAGCAGGAGGATTTCACTGCAGACATCATAGCAAGTGATCCATACTCAAAGTCAGGTTTCTATCCTAAGCACTAGGACCTATTGAAATATGCCTTAAAAGATAAAATCCTGATTCCTGTTGTATGTCAACAATGGACATTGTCCTCTGACATTTTGTCCTTTCTATTCTTTAGAGGAGAGCTGCTGCTTCTGAAGAAATAAACTTCAGTGGCACAGTAAAAAATAAGAATCAGACAGCGACAGTGGAAGTTGATTGGGAATGAGCTTAGTGAGTATGTTTCATTTTCAGCACATGTCGAGTTCCCCCTGTAGATTTGCATGCATGCTTCCCATGTTTAATGCCTCAGCACCCCCCTACCCCTGTAAGCCAAAACCTTGTGTGTAGTGATCCACCAAACATTAATCCCCTTGGAAAATGCATTTTGCTACCACACTCCAAAGGCTATTACATATTCTTGTCCTCAGTAGAATACCATGATGTTTACAGAGCCATAAGAAACTGGACCAGAAAACTGTGAATTTCTTACCTGCCAATAGTCTACCAGATGTTAATTATTTTTATAAGGCAATGCTTCCTGACTAGTAGTTCTTAGACAATACATGACAAAACAGTATTTGAGTAGTTTAATTGGCAAAAGTTTAGACTTGTGAACATGTATTCGTCACTTACCATCTTTTTCTCCATCATCCATCATCTAGCTACATATCATTCCTTTTCCATTTAGGTATGTCCATCTATCTATGTATCTATCACCTATCATATACATATTTATCCATCTAATTTCTACTTAATTATCACCAACTAAAATATATTTGTGTTATGATTATATGTGCAGTGTTTGTGTCTGAAAGTATATAATATTATAATTGTATGTTTCATATGTTATGATATATTATGGTATAAACATCATCATAGATACGCATTCCTAATATACATAATAATATAATGTAAGTCAAAATCAGACATTTACATGAAATTGTGCTTTCAAAATTAAGAGCTCATTTTGTGAATTTCTGTAGAATTTTTGTGTTTGCTAACAGGGAACCTCCATCACGTAATTTTTCAATTAATTGTGTGTGTGTGTGTTGATGCAATAAAAAGGTAGTGTCTTCATGTTAAAAAACAGCAATATTCATTGGTAAAAAAATTACCTAATGGGCAAGAATGAATTCAAATTTTGAATATTAATTAAATACAAATAATTTTATTCCATCGGATATGTACATTCTATGAATCTATGTAAGTCCAGTTTTCTAAGAAAAAAAGGCTTTCTGCAACATATTTGATTGGATAGGAAAATATTTGTAAATTTTTTAAAGAAGGAAGGAAATATATCACTCAAATTCTGTCTAATCTACAGTGGAGTGTTGAATTATTAAGAGTCCAGCTATGTTTAATAATGTTTTGATTACTATGTAATTAAAGAGATGGCTTTCACCATATTCATTGGCTCTTAACTCCAAAACAAATTAATAAACAGATTCAGGTCAATCAACAAATAATAAATTTGGTCTTAGGGTCCATGTAAATTTGGTTCCAATTTATTTACTGTGCTCAACAGTGTCAGGTAGTGGGAATGCAATTTACGTAACCATTCAGGACCTGAGATTTCTAATGCCCCAAACATAAGCAATAAATAATGGCATCTAGGTTATATGTCTGAATTTACTAACTTACTAACAAGGGGCTAGGCTTCTGAATAGGTGGCAAAAATTAGAAGATTTTTTTGTGTTCATAATAACACTTCATAACTGAGTAGAATCTATGATGCAAAGAGACACTGACAGATATTTGTGGTGTAAATTAAGTTTCTGTTCAATAAGGTATTCTAATTTTCATTTAAAATTTAAAACATGAAGCAGAATGTGACTAAATATCACTCTATCATGGCGCTTGACACACAATTAAAGTAAAGAAACTTCCTTCTAATGGGGCTGAAATACCTATTAGAGGCAATTCTTAAATGTTAGACCAGCATATTCTTTCACAATTGATCATTTGAATTTGCTTCCTTATCTCTAATCATGGTACTAATCTACCATATCATTTTGATCAGATCAGCATCCATCTGTTAAACATATTTGACTTTGTTTGTGGAATATCTCTCTTAATTCATGCATATAGAAAGTGTGTTTTCATAACTCTATGTCTAGGCATAATGTCACCACTTATTTGAGAACTTTATATTTTTAATAAAAATAAGTTTTTCCCTCTTCTGTTTTATGGAAGCATAATGGTTATATTATTAGTGTTTCTGTAACTTTATTTCATTATAAAGAATTTTGCTTCTAACTTTCTTGTGGCATGCTATGCTCTCTGTAAAGGTAAAAGTGTGTTATAACTACCCTTATTTGATTATCTGCCATTGATTTTTAGTTCATGAACTAGGCTGATTTATTATATTAGATTTTGAAAAGACATGCCAAAGAGAAAAAATGCAGTTAGTGGTTAGTCATCCACGTTTCTTAGTACTTAGCCAAACTTCTCATGATTGACTGGATGCGCCACACTCAGCTTTTCTCAGTCAAACTCCAGGTGTTTTGTTAGTAACAAACTTCTATGCCACACTCCTTGGCAACAATTTGACAGTATTAAAATATATACCAGGGCATCCATCACACTTATTGTAGTTGATATCTAAACCCCATGCCCCTCTGGATTTCTCAGAGAACCCTCACCTTTCTCTTCAATTAAAGAAAGTTTATATTTTCTCTGAAGAATATTCTCAACAGATGAATGTCATTAAAAGTAAAAATAATGATGAAAGAGTGAGCAGAAATAAGCAATGAGCAACCACACACTCAAAACAGTGACATAAGGTGGAAAATAATGGAAATGAAGGAAGTCTGTAATGATGACTGGATGACAGATTGCCATTATCTTATTCTCTTGGGTTCTGTCACCACCTTCAGCAGGAAGATAACACTGAACATCTGGTGGACAAGCAGTGCGGAACCTTAGTGAAGCCGAGCATGTGCAGAACAAGAATTGTGAGCTGGGGTGGGAAACTTCACTCATATTTAAAAAAAGAAAGTGGGCCAGGAATAAGATTCTATAGGCAGACTTGCCTTCTAGAAAAACATTTGAATCTTAGGGAATAATACTTGGTTTCTGTCACTGAAGAAGCCAATAGAAATGTAATTTTGTCCTATGTGATGGCATAATTTAAAGACAAAGAAACTGTAAACCCCTGAACATTGAGATCAATGAGTGTGGGCTATATCTCACTTAAGATGAATATCATGGCATGAATTTTCAAAGCTACAAAAGGAGCATACAACACATAGAAAAATATTCTGATTTTTTTTTTTTACTTCTACATATACTTGAGGTGGGCCCCCTACTCTGTCAGAACATAAAATTCCTTTCTACTTTATGGTTCTCAAATTGAACAAACAGCCTTGATATTAAAAGTCATAATATGGATAGTTGTTTTCATTTATCTATTAGTTAATTAGCTGATATTTCTTGAGTAGAATATATATTGACTATTCCACTTAATTATTGGGGTGATTATTCTTCTATCAGTGGTCTTACTTTTAACTTAAGCTTTTAATTGCTTTTCAGATAAGTGGACCATCTAATGCATGCTGGAAATCTGTGGTGACAGTGGTGGTAGTGGTGATGATGATGATGATGGGTACATTTTATGGAAAAATAATGAAAAAGAACTGCCACCTTTTAGTGAATCTCAAGCTAAAAATAATATGGTTAAGACGTGGACATGTTGATCATACTCAATTCTTACCATGGATCTGTCATTTACCACTGCCTAATATTTAATGTAGGTAACATCTTCCAAAAGTTAACAAAGATTGGAGGCTTTTCTAGCTTCTTGCCAGCATTTTTCTTGAAAGCAATAAGACATTGGTCTCTTAAGTTTTTATACTAATTTATAATAAAAGGAAAGAATGGTACTGTATGAAAAATTAACATTATAGGTAATGATTTATGTTTATTAGGGATAATAGGTGTGGCTATTTCTCACTTTCTGATATTCCTATGGCTTGTATTCTTTGGCATCTCCCAGTGGATCAAGACACTGACTATGTGTCACTGGACAGTAGAATATATTTACCATTCTTAATAATCAGAACCTGACTATGATGGGGAAATCTCTAGAGCTCTGCCCTGAGTTTTGCTTTCCTCTATACAGTTGAAACCATAGTTAAAACATACTTTCTCAAATTCTATGTATTCAAGTATTAGAACATTGAGTAATCAATGAAAATGGAGAATAATTTCCCTTATGTCATATTTGTGTCTCTTGTGTGTGTATATAGTGAAGGAGTATGAAGAAGAAGACAGATTTTAGTGTACTTTTCTAACACTGTTCATCTTACTCCTTGGAGACAAGCTCTTTCTGGACACATAGTGAGGTTGACAACCAGCAAGTTCCTGAAATACTTTTGTTTCTACCCCTCTGTAACTCAGGGGTTGCTAGCACATGTGGACATGCCTAATTTTTTGTTTTGTTTTGTTTTTTGAAAATCAATATCAAACCTTATATAAAAAAGTAAAACATTCAGGATAGCTAAAAAAATACTTTTCTCTAAAATACAGGAAACATAAAAGATAAAATCTTAAGCTCCTCAATCCAGGTTAGGCTCAGCTACAGATGAAGAAAAGACAGTAGGTCACAGCTAATGCCCACAGATGCACTATGACCACCACAAATTTCTGCTAAGCAACCCTTCTACAGTCAAACCAGAATTGTGTGTGTGTGTGTGTGTGTGTTTTAAATCACTTTTGTCACCACTCATCTTTTGATGAAATAAGAATGCTTTTGCTTAAAGTCCACTAATGAGTGAGTACATCCTCAGCTTATCCTTCTGGATTTGTTAGAACTTGCTCAGGAGGACAATCTCCAAATCCATCCATTTGCCTACAAATTCTACAATATCATTTTTTCTTACTCCTAAGTAGTACTCCATTGTGTAGGTATACAACAGTCTGTTAATCCATTCCTCAGTTGAGGGGCATCTAGGTTGTTTCCAAGTTCTTGCTATTATGAATAATGCTGCTATGATCACAAGTGAGCTAATGATTTTAGGGTGTGAATGTGCCTCTTTAGGGTATAAACCCAATAGTGGTATTGTTGGATCCTTGGGGAGTGTGATTCTCAGTTTTCTAAGAGATCATCATACTGCATTCCAGAGTCACTGAACCAGTTTACACTCCCACCAACAATGGAAGAGTGTTCCCCTTATTCCATATTCTCTCCAGAAAAGGCTGTGATCTGTGTTTTTGATCTTAGCCATTCTGACAGGTGTAAGGTGGTGTCTCAAATTTGTTTTAATTTGCATTTCTTTGATGGCTAAAGATGTTGAGGAGTTTTTCAAGAGTCTTTCAGCCATTTGTAATTCTTCCGCTGAGAATTTTCTTTTTAGTTGTGAACCCCTATTTTTAGATTGGATTATTTAGGATTTTGGGCTCTAGTTTGTGAGTTTTCTATATATTTTAGAGATCATTCCCCTGTTACTTGTAGGGTTGGTGAAAATCTTTTCCCATTCTGTAGGCTGTCATGTTGTTTTAATGACTGTGTCCTTGGCTTTACAGAAACCTCTGTTTCAGGAGGTTGCACTTATTGATTGTTGTTGTTAGTGTTTATGCTACTGGTATTATATTTAAAAGTGGTCACCTGTTGGAGGACATTTCCAACTTTCTTTTCTATCAAGTTCAAAGTAGCTGATTTTACATTGAAGTCTTTGATCTGACTTTTGTGTAGGGCTTAGATCTATTGACATTTTTCTACACATGCCATCCATTTATGCCAATACCATATGTTGAAGATATTATCATTTTTCCATTAAATATTTTTTACCTTTGTCACAAATCAGGTATTCATAGGCTTGTGAGTTCATGTCAGGGTCTTCAATTCGATCTCATTGATTCATAAGTCTGTTTTTATGCCAGTACCATGCTGTTTTTGTTTTGTTTTGTTTTTGTTGTGTTTTGGGGTTTTGTTTGTTTGTTTGTTTGTTTTATTGTAGCTCTATAGTATAACATGAAGTCAGGGATGGTGATGCCTCATGAGGTTCTTTTGTTCAGCAAAATTGTTTTGGCAATCCTGGCTTTCCTGTTATTCCAAATGAAGCTGAGTATTGTTCTTTCAAGATCTGTAAAAACTTGTGTTGGGATTTTAATGAGAAGTCCATTGAATCTGTAGATTGCTTTTGGTAAGATTGCTATTTTTACTATGTTGATCATACTTATCTAGGAACATGGGAGATCTTTCCATTTTCTGATATCCTGTTCAATTTCTTTCTTCAGTGATCTAAAATGTTTCTCAAATAAATCTGTTTCTTCTCTGGTTGTAGTTACAATGAGGTATTTAATGCTATTTGTAGCTATTATAAAGAGTGATGTTTCCCTTATTTCTTTTTCAGTCTGTTTTTCTTTAGTATATAGGAGGGCTACTAATTTTTTGAAAATAATCTTATATCCTCCTACATTGCTGAAGATGTTATCAGCTGTAGAAGTTCTCTGGTAGAATTTTGTGGGTCACTTATGAATACAATCATATCATCTGCAAATAGAGATAATTTCCCTTATTTTTTTAGTTTGAATTTCTATAATCTCCTTTCATTCCCTTATTGCTTTGGCTAAAACTTTGAGAACTATATTGAATAGATAAGGAGAGGGGGGACATCCTTGTCTAATTCCTGATTTTAGTGGGATTGCTTTGATTTTCTTTCCATTTAGTGTAAGGTTGGCTATAGGCTTTTGGTAAATCATCTTTATTATACTTAGAAATTTTCCCTTATTCCTGATCTTTCCAGGACTTTTATCATAAAGGATTGTGGGACTTTGTGAAAGGCTTTTTCAGCATTTAAGGAGATGATCATGTGGCTTTTTTACTTCAATTTGTTTATATGATGGATGACATATATTTTTTTTATATGAACCATCCCTGCATTTCTGGCATAAGGCCTACTTGATTGTGGTGGGTAACTTTTTTTTAATTTTTTGCCGTAATCAGTTTGCCAGAATTTTGTTGAGTACTTTTGCATCGATGTTCATGAGGTAGATTGGTCTGTAATTCTATTTCTTAGTTATGTCTTTGAGTGGCTTTGGTATCAGGGTGATTGTGGCCTCATAAGAAGAGTTTGGCAATGTTTCCTCAGTTTCCATTGTATGGAACAGTTTGTTGAGTATTTGTATTAGTTCTTCTTTGAATGTATGGTAGAATTCTTCAGTAAAACCTTCTGGTCCTGGGCATTTTTTATTTGGGAGACTTTTAATAAAAGCTTCAATTTTCTTTGGTGTTATAGGTCTGTTTTACATCTTTAATCTGTTTTTGATTAAATTTTGGTAAATGGTACCTGTCAAGAAAGCTGTCCATTTCTTTCATTTCTTTTAGGTTTTACATTTTAGTACAGTATAAATCTTCAACGTATGACCCGATAAATCTTTGGATTTCCTTGGTGTCTGTAGTTATTTCTCCCTTTTCCGTTCTGATTCTGTTAATGTGAATACCCTTTCTCTGTGTCTTTTGGTTAGTTTGGATAAGGGTTTGTTTACCTTGCTGACTTTCTCAAAGAACCAACTTTTTGATTCATTGATTCATCATGTTGTTTTCTTTGTTTCTATTGTACTGACTTCAGCCCTTAGTTTGATTATTTCCTGCCATCTATTCCTTCTAGATAAGTTTGCTTCTAATTGTTCTAAAGCCCTCAGCTGAGTTGTTAGGTCTTTTATTTCTTTCTTAACTTTATCTCTGACCTAGAACTGATTCAATTAGAAATGTTCAGTTTCCATGAGTTTGGAGGCTTTCTGAAACTTTTGTTGTTGATGAATTTTAACTTTAGGCCATGGTGGTCTGATATGATACAAGGGGTTATTCCCTTTTTTTTGTATCCATTGGTATTTGTCTTATGGCCAAATATGTGATCAATTTTAGAGTAAGTTCCATGGGGTGCTGAGAAATATGTATATTCCTTTGTGTTTGGATGGAAGCTTCTATAAGTATCTATTAAGTCTATTTGCATCATAACATCTGTTAGACCCTTTATTTCTTAGTTGAGTCTTTGTCTGGTTGACCTATTCAAGGGTAAAAATGGGGTATTAAAGTCTCCACTATTAGAGTGTGACATTTGATGTTGGGTTAAGCTTTAGTAGTGTTTCTTTTACATATGAAGGTGCCCTAATATTAGGGGCATAAGTATTCAGGATTGAGATCTCATCTTCATTGATTTTTCCTGAGAAGAATAATTAATGTTCATCCTGGTCTCTTTTGAATGATTTTAGTTTGAAGCCTACTTTGTTGGATGTTAGGATAGCAACTCCGGCTTGCTTCTTGGAGCCATTTGATTGTAAAATATTTTCCCAACCCTTTTACTCTGATCCTGTGTTTATCTTTGGAGTTGAAGTATGTTTCTTGTATGCAGCACAAGGTTGGCTTTGTTTTTGTGTCCATGGTGTTAGGGTATGTCTTTTTGTAGGTGAATTGAGTTTATTGATATTAAGGGATATTAATGACCACTGATTGTTATTTCCTGTTATTTTTGGTGGTAGTTTATGTGTATTTCCTTTCTTTGGGATTTTCTTCTGTGAGATTATCAACTGTTTGTGATTTTATGGGTATATCTCAGTTCCTCAGGTTGGAATTTTCCCTCAAGCTCTTTCTGTAGTGCTGGATTTGTGGATATTTATTGTTTCCACTTGCTTTTGTCGTGAAATATCTTTTTTTTTCCTCCATGGTGATTAATAGTTTTGCTGGGTATAGTAGTCTGGGTTGGCAGCCATGCTCTTTTGTTGTCTATATATCTTCTGACCAGGACCTTCTTGCTTTCATTGTTTCCATTGAATAGTCTGGTATTATTCTGATGGGTCTGTCTTTATAGGTAAGTTGGTCCTTTTCCTTTGCAGTTCTTAGTAATTTTTCTTTGTTCTTTATGCTTTGTTATTGCAGTACTAACCCACCGTGAGATATGTGTTAAATAAGGTTATTATTTGAAAGTCACTTACAGAACAGGGGTGGTTCAAGAGGAGGAGGAGAAAAGGTAGGAGAAGGGCGGAGAAGCGGAATGCAGAAGTGATCCCAGCCAGGCGGTCCCTCCTCCACACGCCACAGATCCAGAACCAGCGTGTCTGCTTCTCTCTTCCAGCATGTGTCTGTTTCATTGCTTCCCCCAGTTATCCACACCCTACCCGGCTCAACAACCCGGCGCAGTTTACCTGCATAACTTCAGATTTCCCGCTGCATCTCCCGCTTCTGTCTAAATAAGAAGGTTCTAAACTAAGTATAAAACTACATTCTATAGGGATCATCATAAGATGGTGTCTGGGGAAGAGAAAGGTACTAACATAAGTGAGGTCAAACTACTGCTAACAAATAACAAATACAAGGTGCAATTTAATGTCTAGAATGTTGATAAGAGGAAATGCACAGGGATTGTTTCAAGGCTGTTTATCTTGAACAATAAAGTTCTAACACCTGAGTGTCTTTGCTGAGATGTGAAGTAATAACAACCTCAACTATCCAGTCTTCAACACCATCAAGACCTGAGAAGGAAAATATATACCTGAAGTTGGAAGCATGATGAAGTAACTTCCAAAATTTAGGAGAAGACAATGACAGTTAACTACCTGGACAGTCATCCAACACTTCTCTGTACAATGGGAGCATCCATCCTTGTGGCTACTGGCCTATGATATCTGACAAGTCTCCATAGAAGCAGGATATTTTTGGTAAGCCCATCTTATCCTGTCTAGGCAGGCTTCAGCCGTCTCTATCCTTTATCTTGCTCGTCCATATCTGACAGACAGCATGCTGACAGCAGTCAGGGCAAGTGCCATCCTTTGCCCCTCAGGCCATTATTTGTCAAACAAAACAATCTCTTTGTAAGATGTCTATGATGCTCAACAGAACCTTGAGAAAGGAATGGTGATGTCAGGAGTTATCATGTCTCTCAAGGCCATATTCGAGATAAGAAAATCTTGAATGCCATATTCTCTGGGTCTATGAAGTGGTTAAAGATGTTTATCTATCTGGTATAATCTAACATGTTTCTGAAAAGCCTGAGTATCCTGACTGTTAGGTGGCAAATCTGAGTAACCATAATCTGCAATCCCAATCAACCAAAAAGTGAAGCCAACATTGTAAAAATGGGCATTCCAAAATGAGTGTACAGCTCCTCCATAATAATTTCAAGTATAATAATCTTATTAATATTGATCAAAATACACATTTAGTATCAAATGACAACAATATCCTAACCATATATTATTATATATATATAAAATATATCTAAACAAATTTATATAAAACAACTTGTGTATATATTATAACAAAGATTATGACTAGCATAAATAATTAGAGGTAGAAATTGCATTATGGAAATGACAATGCACTTAATACACATCAATGTGCAAAATATTTTAGACAGAGGTAGACACATGCAAAATAGGGCAATTATACATTCAACTTTGCATCAATATATATTATCCCAATCAAACATGTAGACTAATTTCCCATTTGTATCAATATGCAAACATTTGTATCATATTCAACTTTGTATCAATATACATATTATCTCAATCAAACATATAGACTAATTTCCCATTTGTATCAATATACAAACATCTGTACCATGGCAATTCATTTTTCATTCATTCTTTGGTTAATAGTTGTTTGCAAGCATAATGATCTCCTATCTATTCCCTTTTCTTTCTTTCTCTCTCTCTTTTTTTTTTAGAAATTCCTACATCTATAATATCATTCTATCCTCTACCCAAGATTAACTTATAACCATCGTATCAAAATGATAATTGACCATAACCCTCCCTTGAATGACCAACTTATCTGGAAAGGGACGTAGTTCTTTCATTAAGTTGCTTCATGCTGGCCTGTGGGTGACAGTATCTCTGTGGGGTCCTGTAAAACTAAAACAATGGTTAAGTCCTAATGAAGTAACTATAAACATATATAACCATTCTCACCGTACTGAGTAAGTCCATCTGAAATATTTGTAAAGATATGATATGAAACTATCTTACAACTGTCCTGATTGGTCTATACATCAAAAGTGATCACTGAGTTACATACAGCAGGTTCCTTCTTTCTCTATCTCAAGGGTGTTTTTTTTTTCTTTTTTTTTTTTTTCGGTGGGGGCCCCATCTTCCTTCTGAATGCCTTGTAGAGTGCTGGTAGGAGAAATTGTTTTTTATAGTGAAGAATCCAATGGATATTATTAACTGAAGATATTGAACCATCAGAAAGTATTGTGTGCAGACAAGATTTCTAGAGTAACAGAGTAAGAAATGCAGAGAGAAATAAGATTTAAAATTTAAAATAAATGTGAGATAAAATTGGTCCCTATATATTTTATCTATTTTCTGTCCCACCTCAGGTGGCTTTTCTGATGTGAGACAGAGTCTCTAAAGTTTTATTTACCAATACGTTTGGGTTTAGAGAGGGAGAAAGCCACTTGTTCCACCTCCAAAGCCAGCCGTTTTTATGATCAAACCAGGATCTCCTAATAATATTTTGTATATATGTATATACATAATCATTAGATATAGATGTACAGTTGTGAGAATAGAAAAATTACCCTTAGTGCCTGCCACTGGATTGCCAGTGTCAGGTGTCCTTGTAATCCCCTATAGTCCTTTTTACGCTTCAAAAGTCTAAGCATTCAGCATTCTTTTAGCTTTGTGAAGAGGGTTGTATCCATTCTTCTGTAAAAACAAAATTAAAACCCTGCCCCACCTTAGTTAAATAAATGTTCCTTACCACATATCCAATTGTCTTATCAGTAGACGAGCCATTACTCCTTCTCCTCCGGAGGGTTCTCCTTTTTGAATCAGTTCTTTATCAATCTTGTTGGTACCCATATTTTCTCTTTTCCTGTGGAAACAAAAGCAAAACCCCTACCCCAACGAAGCACATGCCCTGGCTTCCATTCTGAAGTTAGTACATCCTTAAAATAAACAGGTTGATTCAACTCAGAAGTCCTTTCTATTACCAGTGTTTCTCTGCAGCTGATGTTCCTTTCTCATCAGCATTAAGAAAGTTTAATGTCAACAAGGCACTATGTAATCTCTCCCTAGGTTTTTTCATACCACCTTTCTGTTTATGAAGCTTCTCTTTCAAGGTGCGATGGGATCTTTCCACAACTGTTTGTCCAGTGGGATTGTGTGGTATCCCAGTAAGGTACTTTATCTCATAATATCCAAAAATCTGCTTCATTTTCTGGTAAACATATGCTGGAGCATTGTCAGTCTTAATTTGATCAGGAATTCCCAATATGGCCATGGCTTCCAGAAGATGAGTGAGTACTGCATTAGCATTTTCAGAACTCAGGGCAGTAGCCCACTGCATTCCTGAGTAGGTGTCAAGGGTATGATGAACATATTTCATCTTACCAAATTCCGGGAAGTGAAACACATCCATCTGCCAAATCTCATTGCTCCTAGTACCCTTAGGATTACTCCCAGTGGGTAAGGATGGTTGACTGTAAAGGGAACACTTGTCACACTTTCTCAAAATTTCCTTGGCTTGATGCCAAGTGATGGGAAAATACTTCTTTAATCCCTTGCTATTGACATGATGCTTCTTGTAAAATTCTGAGGTTTCTACCACATTCCTTATCAATAACTGATCAATGTCATCATTACCCTGTGCCAATGGGCCAGGAAGGCCTGAATGAGCCCTGATATGTGTTACATACATAGGATGTGTTCTATTTCTGATGATATCCTGTAGCTGTACAAACAAAAAGGTTAATTCTGTATCATCAGGAATGAAGTCAGCAGTTTCAATATGAAATACAACTCCTTCTGCATAATGAGAGCAAGTTAACAGGTTAAGAGGTCCAGGAAAAATCAATAACACCATAATAAAGGCATACAGTTCTGCCTTCTGAACAGAATCATAAGGACTCTGTGTCATCTTACTGAAGTTTTCTGATTTATAACCAGCCTTTCCTGTTTTATTTGCATCAGTAAAAAATGTAGGCGCTCCAGAAATAGGTTTATCCTGTACCACATGAGGGAAAATCCAATTAGTTTTCTTTATAAACTGAATCATTTTGCTTCAGGGATATTTATTATTAATCTCCCCCAGAAAACCACTACAGGCCTTTTGCCAAGGTTCATGGTCTGCCCATAATCGATCAACTTCCTCATTGGTCAAAGGTATAACAATTTCTGCCAGATCCTTTCCAGTCAACTGTAAAAGCCTGAATTTTCCTTTGAAGATCAAATCGAAATTTTTTCAATGTGTGTTTTCAATTTTTTACTGGGTCTATGTGGCAGAAATATCCATTCTAATATAATATTTTCTCTTTGCATTATGACTCCTGTAGGAGAATATTCAGAAGGTAAAATAACCAGGATGCATTCGAGGTCTAGGTCGATACAGTTAACATGTGCTTCTTGTAATCTCTTTTCCAACAATGCTAATTCTTTCTCAGCTTCAGTAGAGAGTTCCCTGGGACTGTTCAGATCCTTATCTCCATCTAAAGTTTTGAACAAATGAACCAGTTCATAGTTTTTAATACCAATAACTGGTCATATGTGGGCGATATCCCCTAATAGTTTCTGAAAATCATTAAGTGTCCTTAATCTGTCCCTCTTAAGTTGTACCTTCTGAGGTTTAATTGTTGGCAAGCCTATCTTATATCCCAAATAATTGATAGAATCCCTCTTTGTATCTTTTCAGGGGCAATGTGAAGTCCCCAATAAGGCAACACCTTCTTAAATTCTTCAAACAGTCTTTCTAAGGTGTTTATATCTGGGTCCGCTAACAATATATCATCCATATAATGGCAAATGATAGATTGTGGGAACTGTTTACGTATCACTTCTAATGGTTGTTGGACAAAATATTGGCATAGGGTGGGGCTATTCAACATCCCTTGTGGAAGGACCCTCCATTGGTACCTTTTTACTGGGTGTGCATTGTT
>PVIH01002136.1:175204-202440 GCA_004025045.1 Sigmodon hispidus
AAAAAAAAAAAAAAAAAAAAAAAAAAAAAAAAAAAAAAAAAAAAAAAAAAAAAAAAAAAACCAGTCCTTCAGATCAATAACTATGATAGGCTATCCTTTAGGTAGCAAAGAAGGTAAAGGCATACCAGACTGAAAGGTGCCCATGGGCTTAATCACCTTATTAATTGCTCTTAAATCTTTCATTATTCTCCATTTCCCTTATTTCTTCTTGACCAAAAATACGGGGGAATTCCATGGGATGGTTGATTCTTTAATACGATGAGCTTGTAACTTTAGCTGTACCTATTTTTCTAGGGCTAGCAATTTCTCCTCTGTCAAAGGCCATTGTTGGACCCAAATAGGTTTGTCTGTCAACCATTTCAAAGGCAGGGCTGTGAGTGATTTTGGGGTGCTTGTAGCTTTTAGACTGTGGTGTTATGCAACCTGAATAACTGACAGCTGTTTTACGTAGCCTCTTGAGGTACTGCTTTTAAGTCCATGATTGGGTCTTTGGTTGATATTTAAGCCTGGAGGGATCTTAATTTGAGTGTTCCATTGTTGCAGTAAGTCATGACCCCATAAGTTCAATGCTATGTTGACCATGTATGGCTTCAATCTTCCTCTCTGTCCTTCTGATCCTATGCATTCGAGCCATCTCACACTCTGTTTTACCTGAGACAATGTCCCAATACCTAAAAATTGAACATCTACCTCCTTCAGAGGCCACCTGGGGTGCCATGCCTGTGGAGTTATGATCGAAACATCAGCTCCCGTGTCAACTAAGCCTTGCATAAAAATATTGTCTATTCTTATTGTCAACTTTGGTCTTTGTTCATTTATGGAGGTCTGTCAAAATATGTGTTTTATTGGTTTACTGGATACCATCAACTTCTCTCGTAAGGGCGATCTATTGTCTATGGCTACATGGTCTACTGTTTCAGGCTTGGGATTTGTTACTCATCCTGAGAAAGCTGCTCTTCCACTGTAACTGGATATGACTGAACCTTTTTTGGCTTGGAAGTCTGACTCTTGAGGTATTCCCAGGGGAAGCCCTGAGTTACATTTCCCGATGTTAAAAGCTTGCCATTTTGGCTCTTATAGATCTACATTCATTTGTCCAATGTCTGCCTTTGTTACATATCCTACATAGTCCAGGAGGTAGTAGCCTTCTGTTTAAGTCCTTCCTGGGACTGGGAGAATTCCCATGTATTCTTTGCCTACAATTTCTCTTTATATGGCCTGGCTTACCACAATTGAAACAAATAATGCTTTGATTTCTCATCTTAACATTAACAATGGCTTGTCCTATACAATTCTCTTCATCAGAGTGTAGATATTCAACATTAATTGCAAGTTGAATCCATTCTTCTATGGATGCACCTCTGATCTTTAAACTATGATCAATTTCTTACATGTCATATTAGCATTATCGAAGGCCAAAGAGAGTATCAATTGTTTCCAAACTTCTGAATCTGACACTGCTCTATTTACAGCCTGAGTCAACCTCTGTAAAAAGTCTGTATAAGGCTCCTTCAGACCTTGTTTAATCTGAGTATATCTGTCCTGGGTCTAAAACCTTTTCCCAAGCATTTAAGGCAGCAGTATGGCACAGCAACAGAGCATGGTCATCATAAGTAGCCTGAACTGATACATCAGCAAACTGGCCTTCCCCAAGGATTTGGTCCTTGGAGATGGTAACATTCCCAGTTTGATCTTGAGATTCCAAGGCTTTAGCCTCTTCCCTAATCCAATTCCTCCACTGCAAGCTTTGGCCATCGTTCAGCACTTCGGTTGCCAAATTCTTCTAGTCATCAGGAATTACCCGATTCTGTGCTGACCATGAATTTATGGATTGCTTCACAAAAGATGATTGTATACCATATGTAACTATGGCTTCCTTTGTTGTTTTTAGATCCTTCATGAGTATAGGTTCATAATTATAATCCACATTGTCTGAAGCCCTTCCATGTGATTGTGGTTTTTTGGTCTCTGCCAAAACTGGGAATACAGTTGGAGGGGTGGGGGTAGCCCCCTCATTGTAACCATTCTATGTAGAGCATCTTCCCTACAGTAGCATCTTTTAAGAGGGGGCTCTGGGTTGTCTTGAGCAGATGTTGCCTCAAAATCCTTTTCTAAAATCTCCATGCGACTCTCATGTCTTGTAACCTAGCAGTAACAGTCTTTTCCAGTGTTTTAAAGTCTTCTATAAATGACCTCTCCAACAATTTCATAGAGTGGAAAATCCTCTCAGTCTCCACATCTACCCATTCTATTACCTTCTGTTCCAGTTTCCTTAAATTTTCATCCAGTTTCCTAAAATTTTATCCAGTTTCCTAAAATTTACATCCAGTTTCCTAAAATTTTCATCAATATGAGCTCTGCATTCCTCTCTAACCAATGTAGACCTCTCCTTTATGGAAGCAATCAGTTTCTTGATTGTCTCAATATGTTCATCCATGCCAGACATCTTAGCCTTACAAACCCTATGGGGAAATGTGTTCATCTCCATGTTGGGATCTTTTAAAATAGGTAGGTATAAAGTATATTATCACACAAAAATGCAAAAGAACTCCTGGGTTGAGATGGCCTCCAAAAGCATAATCCTCAAAATAATCCTCTATCACCATTTTGAAAAAGTGGGTAAAATTCTGAACATTTATCTGTAGAAGAAAAAGGATTACCTTACTCAGATGTAATGAGGACTTATGGCCAGGAGATGTCGCAGTTGCGATCAGCAGTGACAACAAAGGTGCATGTAATAAGGTTGCCTTTTTGGCCAGGACAGTTTTTGTTTCTTTCAACAAATCCTACTGGCGTGTGCCACCAGAACTGGCTAGATCCGGTCCCTCAGATTCCCACTCACTTGTTGCTCTCACCAGCCCTGTCAGGAGATCCACGCTGTGCGTGGCTGGGAACATGTCCCAAGACCAAAATAGCCGCTTGCTCCACAGCTGAGGAACCTGGCCAGGCTCTGTGGAATCAGCACCATGTCGGGTGTCAGATATTGCAGTACTAACCTGCAGTGAGATATGTTTTAAATAAGGTTTATTACTTTACTTGAAAGTCACTTACAGAAGAGGGGTGGTTCAAGGGGAGGAGGAGAAAAGGTAGGAGGAGGGCAGATAAGCAGAGTGCAGGAGTTATCTCAGCCGAGCGGTCCTTCCTCCACATGCCCCTCCAACTCTATTCCCAGGTCCAGAACCAGCGTGTCTGCTTCCCTCTTCCAGCATGTCCCTGTTTTGTCACTCCCCCCAGTTGACTACACCCCACCCGGCTCAACACTCTGGCACAGTTTACTTGTGTAGCTTCTGATTTCTCGCTACACTTTGTGGCTTAATTATTATTCTCAGGTTTGGTCTTTACATAGTGTCCCAAATTTTCTGAATATTTTGTGTTATGGCTTTTTTGGTTTTGGTGTTTCTTTGAGTGATTTATCTATTTCTACTATTCAGTCTTCCACTCTTTTGGATTCTGTTGGTTATGCTTGTATCTACAGTTCCAGATCATTTCTTCAGATTCTCTATTTCATCCTTTGCCTCATTTTGTACCTTTTTTCTTGTTTCTATTTCAATTTTTAGTTTCTGGAATGATTCTTACATTTGTTGGTTTTCTCTTTCTTGGTTTTCTTTCAAGGATTGTTCATCTCTTCCAATTTTTATTTGTTTTTTTGTTATTTCTTTAAGGGACTTTCTTATAGTCTCTTTTAAGGCTTCTATAATCTTCATAAAGGTGTTTGTATTGTTTGCTTCTATTTTCTCTTCATTGATCTGTTCAGGTCTTGGTGTTGTAGAGCCATCAGCTTCTTCTGGTGGTGCCTTTTTGTTCTGTATATTGTTATATGTATTCTTTCAGTGGTGTCTGCCCATTGCTTCCTTGGTTCTCTCTTAGTAAGGTCTTAGTGGAATCTTAGTCTGTTGTGGCTACAGGGGTTGTGTGTAACCTGTCTAATTGGAAACAGAGTCTGCATGATTTCTTACTCTGGTCAGGCCACAGGATCCTTGCTGTCTAAAGCTGTCTGACTTACACTCTGCCCCAGACAACACTGGATCATGCTGTTCAGAGAGAAATCTATCCCTCTGTGATGATGCAGCCTGTCTTAGAGGCAGGGCCCTGCCATCTGTGATGTGACCCCTGGGATTGCTGGGGAATACTCTTCCTAGCTTTTGTCCAGCATAGGCCTGTCTGGGAAGTCAAATCCAGGACTATGTTTCTGGATTCTAGAATGAGATCCCTGGGAGGCTCAGGGACTGGAACCTGCTCACTTCTGACTCCCCTCTTGACCTGGGATCCCTGTGTGAATCTGTTTGACTTCCTCTGTGTCCCGGACACAACAAAGTCACACGGTTCAGAGACGTGCTTGATTTTATTTACAGGGGTGCTAGGGATTTGAACTAAGGTCTTCATGCTTGTTTACTAAGTTTCTCCCCCAATCCTTTTATCAAGTGAAACTTAGATAGCCTTGCCATTCTTTGACCTCAAAGAGAAGTAGCTATGCTTGATGGTAGCATTTTATTCCTTTTTTACTTCTTGTGTTAAATTGTCATGGAGCTTGAAGAACTATTTCCCTTAAACATTTAAAAAATGAGTTATTGTGGCTGATTTTAGCTTAGGTATATTTTTCTAGTACCATTGTTTTGCCAGGCACTAAATTCTATGGTCTTTGCATGATATAATTTTCCCTAGGCAATGTGCAGCAGATGGTAGCCTTGAATTTCTTTGATACTAAGGGTATTTTTTTTTTGCCAGTCCACATTAATGTCTTTCTCTATTTCACTTTCAGAACAAATATAAAAAAATATTCTGCTTAGTGGGTAAAGCTTGTATGATAACTTTAATTCATATTCACATTTCTTTCTTTTATAAGATGAACTGTTCAAAATCTCCATCAAACCTACCTTTTGGAGTCTTCAGATGACTGGCAAGTTTGGAATGAAGCAGCCCTAGCCTACATTTTTCTCCCCAAGAAGATCTAGAGATATGTTTCATATAGATAGAGTACCTGGACATCACCCAACAGATAATGTCATTTGTTCATTCAGAAAATCAGAAGTGTATTACATAAATTCTATTTGATATAATAAAAACACATAGCCAGGTATTTGGTAAAAACTGGGATATCAGAGAGAGCAAAACAAACCACAGCCACTTTTCATCTGCCAACTCTTCAGGCCTATGTCCAGAAAATTTCTGACTCTAACTTCTTTCTCCTCAGCCAACAGGAAAGCTTTGGAAAAGCTGGAAAAATATTCCTCTCTTACTCCTCATAGCTATTTTAACCTCCTCTTTCCACATTACTAAATCTAAAATTAAAGGCATGGATTACCACTCCCTGACCTTGAGGTCTTGGCTCTGTGGTTGACTCTTCTATCATTCCAGACTAATTTTATTAAATAAATATCACCATAGAACAAAGAAATAGTATACCTAATTCTGACCTACAAAACTGAGCTTCTTCAGATTTTCCTGAGAGTATTCCTGAGAAAATCTGAGAGTATTCAGATTTTCTGCCTGGTCGCAACATTTAGCCTCTACCTGAGAATATGAACATTGAAGTCAAGGTAGTACTCTACTTCTCTGAGAACTTAAAACTCCTGGTCTCATTTTGTAGTTTTGAAAGAAATTACATCTGTTAAAAGATACTAATATCTTTACTCTAACTCTCATTGAAGAATATGAGCTACATCAATGAATTTTCCCAGGACCAATTGAAAAATATGAACAGAAACAAAGTTTTATTAGAAATAAATGAATAAATATTTTCTACAAAAATGTGGAGAGTATAATACTAAACCAGGTTCAGAAAGACAAATACTACATCCTATCTCATATACAGATTCTAACTTTCAAATGATAAATATGTGTATTGAAGTAGAGAAAAATGTGAATAAATAACAGGAAACTGTAAAGAAGCCTATAGGACAAGAGAAAAGAGGCTTTAGGAGGAGATGGCCAGGAGGATAAGGAGCATGAGGTAATAAAGGAGAATCTTGGTGGAAAAGAATACAGTAGATGAGGAAGGCAGGGAGAGAAGGGGGGATAGGGTAGAGAGAATCAATATACACAAAGAAAGCATAAAAGGAAACTTGTAACTTCATAAGCTAAACTCAAAGGGGAGAGATGAAGTGACACAGAGAGACACACAGAGACAACCTTTAACTTCTTCTGTGATTTGACTTTAGCTACCTAGATTGTCTTATTAGGGTTTTTATTGTTGTCCAGGGACACCCTGACCATGGCAAGTCTTATTACAAGAAGCATTTCTTTTCTTTTGTATGTTTGTTTGTTTTATCAAAACAGGTTTGGTTTTTTTTTATTTTGTTTTGTTTTTTGTTTTTTTATAGATTCTGCTGTCCTAGAGTTTTCTCTATGGACATGATTTATCTTGAACTCACAGATCTGAAAAATGTATATTAAATAAACATAGTACTTTTATTAGAAGCAAGGAAGTTGAAAGAAAGAAGAAAGAAAAGAAAGTGTTTTGTCATAAATTGATTGAGAGTTAACCTGGATACCTATTAGCAGAATAGACCCTATATCTACCAATGATCTATACAAATTTGGTATTGATTCCTGAGTATTCAAACTTTGACTCCTTTTTTCTCATGGCTTGACTTACTGTCCATCTGCCTTTGAAGATTGTGGTTAAAATAATTAATACTGACTTCATTCTTCTTCTTAACTACATGTAACACTTTTGACTTCAGCTATGAGAAAATGCAATTCTCTGGCATTGGTGACAGTTCATAATGTGCCCCTCATCTGGAAAGCATCTGGGACACCATTCATGATCATTCCTGAAGACTTTCAGTTTTAAAAATAACAAAATTTCATTAATGCCTTAATTCATGGTTTAATTCTCACAAAGATGAACATCTTAAAATATATTGAACAAGATCCTCCACTTTATTGCTCACAGGACATTAAGGGTGAGAAGTTGTCACCCTTTCTTATTTGTTCTAGTGTTATAGAGTTTTTTCTGTATCTCTTGGAGAAACAGACTCCCTCCTCTTTGATTTTTTCACATTTCTAAAATTCTACCAACTTCTGAGTTTTAAACCACTGAACCATCTCTTTAATTCCTGATGTTAGGATTTTACTTTTATAAAAATACAGCACAGAAATATAAATTATCCTAGATTAATCATTTAAACCAAACATATCATGTTTTAGAAGATTTCCCTGGCCCCTTTGGGCTGAAGGTTCGGACCTGGCCTGCAGCAGCTTTTGTCCCCCAAAGAAATGAATCAGACACTTATATTAACTTCATATTGTTTGGCCCATGTCTCAAGCACATTACTAGCTAGCTCTTTCATCTTGAATCAACCCATTTTTATTAATCTGTCTGCCATGTGGCCCAGCCTGCAGTTCACCTGTATTCGCTACATGTTTTCTTCTCCACTGGTCTGATGGAGACTTACTAACTCCACCTTCCTTCTACCTGTCTGTCCTCTGATTCTCCATCCACTTCTAGGGTGCTCCACATAGGCTAAAACAGACCCTTTATTTACAGCATACAGAGACCGTTCCACCACACTTCCTCTTTTCTGTCTAATCAAAAAGGAAAGTTTTAATTTCCATGTAGCAAAATTATATACAGAACAACTCTCAAGCAGGAATTACAGTCACAATATCCATCTATTTGTATTCACAAAATTAAACAGAATATTCCATTATTTACCTTATCATTGTGAGTCTAAATCTAATATACCTTTTAAACTAAAAAGAACTATACCTATAATTATTAAACCTTCAACCACATCAAAGACCGAAGAAGGATATAATACTTCCCAATTAAACAGGAAGTGCAAGCAACTTCCAAAGTCTAGAAAATGACAAAGATGACACCTGTTTGCCTGGACAGTCACCCAAAGTTACTTTGTAATGTTGGGTCACCATCTTTAGCCTTTATGGCCCAAAATCTCTGGCATACCTTTCAGTGATGCAAGAAATCTGGCACAATCTGTCAGTCACTTCTCCTTGTGTCCAGAAGGATGCCTGGCAATTTTTTTTCTGCAAAACAGGAACCTGAAGGACCATCTCGGCTTGTTCTGTCAAAGTTCAGAGGTCATTTTTCCATGGAACCTGCATGTCCAGTTTATACAGCATACTAGCAAGCAGTCAATACCAGAACAGTTTCTTATCCAGTGGCTAACTGTTGCCACAAAGCAAATTCCACATGAAGTTTCTTCAATGCCCATCATTTTCCTAAAATACATTGGTGCTGCCAGGAGCAGAACTGTCTCATGGTCCAGAAAAATCTAAGTTCTTAAAATATTTTAAATGCCATATTCTGCATGTCTTTGAAGTGTGTGAAGACTACCTATGTAGTTTAAATATATTTTTGTATACCTACAAAACCTAACTAACATGACTATAAGTTTTGTTATCATAGATGACTATTAGTCTGTATTTCTCAATTACACATTACAATTTTAAATGAGTTACATCAGCATCATACCTTAATCAAGAGTAGAAAAATACAGACAGCATAACAAAATTGACCTTCAGTTTATATCAATAAATCAAAGTCCACTTATCTTTTGTAATTATTTCTATATCATATCTTCCCCCCTTTTTTAAAAACGATTGACTATGCCCATTAACCATTTCTAATGAAAAAAAAATTAATAAGTAATATTTTTGGAAATTGGATGTAGCTTTCTTTCTTTCACTACTTCCTGCTGATAAGGGATGTTGGTGATCTCTTGGGGTCTTGAGGCTGGATCATCTCAACTGGCATCTTGGAAGCTGAGAATGTTCAGGTGGCCTTGGCAAATGAAACCACATTTACCTGGAACCAATCCACAAGTTTTGATCTTCTGTGGAGACAAAAACAGAAACCCTTTTTCCAAGCAACATATTCTTATGAACAGATTTCAAAGTCAAGATATTTTTAAAGTATATGTATTTGTTTAACTTAGCAGCCTTAGCAATCAATTGTCTTTCTGCAGTTAGCTCTTTAAAAGTTAAAAAAAATAAAAGAAAACACAATAACCATAGTCCAGACTCTTTGTTTATCTGCTATCTTTATGTGGCTTCTTTTTAATCTTTATTTCCTATTTCTCTTTCTTAAAGGGCTTTTTTTTACCCTTTTTTCCCCTCTCTCTGAAGCCTATGTGTATTTTACATACATTGTACCCTGTTTAGAGGTTTTATGAGTCTAAATCTGTTTTATTGAGAATCCTTAATCCTTTTCTAACCCAAAGTGCTTTGAAAATGTCTGTATCACTTTAATTGCTGGCTCTGCCCCTTTTGGAGGCTTTTCAATATGGTGGAGGTACCTGCTGCAACACTCACTGTCAGTAAACAGAGCAAACTCAGGAAATGGTTCTACCAGAAAAAAACTGTTTCTGACTTTTTTCCTTTATGTTCAGTATAAGCAGAAACCTTAAATCAATCACACTTATGCCAAGCCTTCTGTGAAACAGAAGGGTTAAATGGGTTTAAGCTGTGTGCCGTGGGTGCACCATTTTTAAATTCCCACCTGAACACCACACTGTCTCTTTACCATATATCAATTCAGATACTCAATTCAGAAAGCCACTTTTGGCTCTGTTTCAGTGATCTATAACGTTCTTTAAGCTTTTTAAACTTTCTTAGGCTTTATGCAGGTGTTCAGCCAACCCAGGGACACCATCTGCCAGAGGTTTGGACCTGGCCTGTGGTGGTGTTTTCCTCCAAAGAAATTAATCAGACACTAACATTAACTTCATACTGTTTGGCCCATGTCTCAAGCACATTACTAGCTAGCTCTTTCATTTTAAATCAACCAATTTCTATTAATCTGTCTGCCATGTGTCGCAGCCTACAGCTCACCTGGATTCGTTACATGTTCCTCGTTCAGGGGTCTGATGGAGACTGACTAACACCACCCTCCTTCTATCTGTCTGTCCTCTGACTATCCACCCACTTCTATGATGCTCCACATAGGCCAAAACAGCTCCTTTATTTACATCATACAGAGACCATTCCACCACAATATCACAATGGAAATTCCCCTAAAGACAGTCAGTCCTCATTCATTTTATCAGTAATCAAGCCCTATATTATAATTAAACCAAGTACATTTTGTACTCAACTATTCTTAAAAATAAAATAAAAAGGTTAATGCCATAATGAGAGGACATGTGAGCAGCCTGTTATTCAAAAGAACTCTAAAAGGCTAAGTGTACATTGTCTCATTTCATCCTTTGTGTTTATCTCACTGTCCTTGATGCACTTTCATGTATTTACATGTTTTTCTATTGTAAACATGTTTTTCATTTGTAACTTCAAATACTCAGATTATTCAGTAAAAGAATGTCCACTTCTCTAAGAAAATGAGCTTAGGGATTCTTCTGAATGTGAAAGTTCTGACCTCAAAGTCAGAATATATGAATATATTCTTCACTGAAATTCCCCATGATAAAGACAATGAGAATGACTCAGTATACTGCTGAGATTTGTTAGGATTGCAGCTTATTTTGTTTTATTTAATCTTCTGAAGCTGTGAGCACTGCTCATGACATTTCCCCAAAACAAAATTATAGAAGCTCTGAATTACTTATTCTTTAAATTCTCAGCTATTAATAGTCACTGAACATTACTCAAGGTGTAGACTAATACACCACTGTGTTTCATGAACCTGAAAAACCTATAGCATGTTTAGGAAAATAGTTTGCACAATTTCTCTGAGATAACATCTTTTATAATCCAAGGAAGTTTTCTTTTTTCTTTCTTTTTTTTTTTTGAAACATAAAATGTGGTTTTATTGCTAGGTAAAACTTGGGAATATTGCATTTTGAAAGAATGGGGAAGACACCAAGACTTTAGGGGGCAAAAACCATAGAAATTTTCTACAAAACCTAATTGGCTCTTCATATAGAACTACCAAAATAGGAGTATTAAGAGTTTTGACATACAATAAAGACTGAGATAATAAGATTTCAATACAAAATATCTATACTACAGAAAAAATAAACAAGCTCATTTGTATGATACTTTGGCTACAAAGTGTTTTTTATTCTACATATGCCTTGAAAATTTACTAATATAGATGTAAAAATAATTAATTATTGTTTAAATTGAAATATTGAATTTCTTTTTTTTATTTAGTTAACTTTTTATTATGAATAAAGTCATATTATTTATCTGTGTATATCCTTGTTCAAGCTCCCTTCCTCCCCCACTTCCAATCACTATCTCTTATCCACATCTCTTTATCTCCTCCCCAGCAAGGTCATGAAGTCCTGAGGTCCCAATATGGCTTAGTTCAGCATCCACTCCTGGAAGATCCAATTTCCTCACCCCTAACATCAAGCCTGGGTAAGATGTTCCTCTAGAGGGAGAGGGATCCGAGGTGCCAGTCCAAGGTGTTTCAGATCCCAAGCTGTTCAGTGGTAGTGCTTTGTAGCTTGGGCATGCTTTGCTTGTTGCTTTTTTTGTTTAGAGTCCACTAATGAGTGAATACATTCCCTTCTTATCTTTTTGCATTTGTGATACCTTGCTCAGGAGGATATTCTCCAAATCCATCCATTTGCCTGCAAATTTTAGGATATCATTTTGTCTTACTGCTGAGTAGTACTCTATTATGTAGATGTACCACAGCTTGTTAATCCACTCTTCATTTGAGGGGCATCTAGGTTGTCTCCAGGTTCTTGCTATTACAAATAATACTGCTATGAACATAGTTGAGCTAATGCCTTTGGAGTGTGAACGTGCATCTTTAGAGTATACACTCAGAAGTGATATTGCTGGATCTTTGGGGAGATTTATTCCCAGTTTTTTGAGAAACTGCCATACTGCAAACCAGAGTGGCTGAAGAAGCTTACACTCCCCCAGCAATTGAGGAGTGTTCCCCTTGATCGGCAACCTCTCCAGCATAGGTTGTCATCTGTGTCTTTTATTTTAGCCAATCGGAAAGGTGTAAGGTGGTTTCTCAAAGTTGTTTTGATTTGCATTTCTCTGATGGCTTAAGATGTTGAGGACTTTTTCAAGTGCCTTTCAGCCATTTGTAAATCTTCTGCTGAGAATACCTGTTTAGTTCTGAACCCGATTTTTTGATTGGGTTATTCAAGGTTTTGGGCTCTAGTTTCTCCAATTCTCTATATATTTTAGAGATTAGTACTCAATCACTTGTGAAAATCTTTTCCCATTCTATAGGGTGCCATTTTGTCCTATTGACTCTTTCCTTGGTTTTCTATGTTTCTGGAGGTCCCACTTATTGATTGTTGTTCTTAGTGCCTTGTCTCGCGCAACCTTGCCAGCAAGGAAGACGCAACACCGGATCCTTCTCTCTGCAGTTTATTTGGACCTTTTATTATCTTCTTATCTTTCACTCATTTGCTCATTCTCTCACTCACTCGCTTACTCACTCACACTCTCAGACAAACGACGAACGACCCCAGGGGGAAGTCTGCTCATGGATAAATACCCTCTGGGCCTCCAATCCCAGTAAGCCACGTGGACATCGCCCATAGGTCCTAGGACGCAGAAGCAAGCCACCATCCTTGCCTACAGCCAATAAGGAATTGTTTACTCCCAAGAGCACTCACCATCGGGAAGGTGGAAGGTGGAAACCAGCGCCACCTTTAGGGCGTGGTACAATGCAGCTCTCTACAGATCCCCCTTCTTTATTAAGAAAAAAGCAGACAGAAGCAGAGGTCTAGTCTCTAAAGTGCAAAAGGAACATGTACAGGTATCGCTCTGGGTGTCATCCTCCCAGACAATCCCTGACCCATCTGAAACCCTTTTCACAGAGGCAGGCAGTTGGGTGTCAACCTGTGTGCAACCAGACATACTCCTCATGAGTTCCCATAAGCCAGAGTACTCATGTGCAGTGTTAAGCCTCGCATCCTACAAAACATTCTTAAAGCTTCTCCTTTAGGGAGGCCAAGCAAACTTGGGGGGGACTGACCGACTCCAATGGCTGAAAATGCTTGGACAACCATGGCTGCATTGCGACATTGAAGGAACTTAACATGCCAAATGCACCACAAGCAAACTAGGAATATCAGGGCCATCAGGTCCGCTAGAGCTCTCAATCCCTCCCACTCTTTCTGGTGATCCACAGTGGCAGAGAACCAGGACTCCAGTCCTTCTGCCAGGTCTGCATCCACTCTGGTAGAATTCACGGTCACCATGGTCACTCTCAGCTGGGTCATCAAGTTTTCAAATTCACCAGTCCAATTTCCTAAAAGATAACTTGACAACTGTTTTGACAGATTTGCAGCATGAATAAAGTTCTGATTTTGTACACTAGTCCCACATAATTCTGGAAACTTCCATTCACAGCCAAGCTAGGCCAGCTTCCAAAGAGTATCAGTCTACTTTTGGACCAGGTCAATCCTTTGATTAATAACCATCAAGCCCCCTTTTAACTGGGCAATAAGATTCTTTTGTATGTCTACGACCTGTACTACATTAGCCAAGACAGCATTCAAAGTCTGCGCAGTCTGCACAATATGGCTCGCGGCTCCTATGGCAGCCAATAAAATGGCTGCAATTATGGCAAGCACTTATCTGCACCATAAGGGTAAGCAACAGGAGCTTCTGCATCATCTGCTTGCTCCCCCGCCTCATTTTCCTTTTTCGATTGAATCTTCCTGGTCTGGCACTCTATACCCAAACTGGATTATTTCTATCCTAGGGGAAAATGCAAACAGACCCTCTCGTCCATATTAAAATAGGGTCCAGGCCGCACCAGTGGCCTATGAAAATGTCTTTCCATTTCGCCAGTCCTTTCTGAATAGTGCCTGGATTGGCATGCTGGTCTGCTGCTGCAGCCCCATGGGCATCCAAATTTAAAAAATTAGGAGTGAATAGAGCTAGGGAAAGTCTTTCCTTTGGAGTACGGCCATGGTCTATTCCCCCTTTCTGTTTAATAAGGCATTCCTTGAGTGTGCGGTGAGCTCTTTCTGCTATGTCTTGCCCTTGGGGGTTATAAGGCAGGTCATGGATCAACAGCACTCCCATCTGTGCACAAAAGGTTGTAAATTGACGTCCGGTATATCCTGGGCCATTATCAGTGTTAAGCTGCATTGGTTTTCCCCAGGCTGCCCATGCCTCAAGGCAGTGAGCGATAACATTACGCCCTTTCTCTCCACTTAGGACGGTGGCATAGATAATACCAGAACAGGTGTCAACTGACATGTGCACGTACTTGAGGTTGCCAAATTCAGAAAAATGCATTACATCCATTTGCCAAACTTTAAGAGGAAGCAAACCCAGGGGGTTAATTCCCAACGACAGGGAATGCTGAAACTCCACACAATGTGAACAGTCCAAAACTATTTGCCTGGCCGCTTGCCTAGAAAGCTGAAATTTACTTTGTAAAGTTCTGGCATTAATATGGTATAACTGATGAAATTCTGTGGCTTGTATGATGAGTGTGGTAGTAAATACCAATTCTTGCCACATGGCGGCATTGCCTTTGCTCAGAGACCCAGGTAAGCCAGTGTGGGCTCTAATGTGTTGGGGGAAAAACTTCTTAGAGCAGTTCCTAATAAGATCCTGTAACTGAGAGAATAAACCTGCAACTGAACTGAAAGACCTTATAGGACCCGTCACCTCAAGAATTTTCAAGGCATTAACAACATAAACTGAATCAGAAATCAAATTAAATGCACAAGAAAAGGTTTTAACAACCTCTAATACTATTTGAAGTTCTGTTATTTGAGGGGTTCCTGGAGCAAATTGACATTGGACCGGTGATTGACCTTGGGCCATGTATGCCCCTACTCTGGTCTTAGAGCCATCTGTAAACACATTAATTGCACCAGGAATAAGTTCTGTAGTTGTCACCTTTGGAAAAACAACAGGATGTTCCTTAAAGAAAGTCATTAATGGGTGTTGTGGATAGTGGTTGTCTAATTCACCAGGGAAGGACCATCAGTCATCAATGGTGGCACACAGCACAGAAATTTGGGCTGCAGTGAAAGGCACCACGATGCTATCCGGGAGCAGACCAAAAAACTGTAGAGCCTGTTGAAGACCCTTCTGGGCCAACTCAGCAACAGCTGTGGGATAATGCTCGATACTCTTATTTGGGGAAACCTTGGGGTGTATCCATAACACAGGTCCTTGTTGCCACAGCACCCCTGTGGGTTGTCTAAAGGTGGACAATATACATAGCAACAACTTCTGATTCTCTTGTACTCTCATCAAACATGCCTGTCTTAACCTATCTTCCACCAACTGTAGCAATTGATGTGCTTCTTTGGTAAAATGCCTAAGGGAATCTAGGGCAGGATCACCTTTAAGAATGTTGTACAGGGGTTTTAACTCATAATTTGCCAATTTTAAAAATCCCCTAACCCAATTTATATCCCCTAATAATTTTTGATAATCATTCAAAGTCTTTAAATTGTCCTTTCTTATCTCTATCTTTTGGGGTTGAACTACTTGAGGAGCAATCCTTGCTCCCAAATAATCAACAATCTGAGTCAATTGTACCTTTTCGGGGGCAATAAAGAGCCCTCGGTGCTGGAGTGCTTTCACCAGCACTTCATGGGCCTCTTCTAACTCACCTCTTTGTTTTCCCGCTAACAGTACGTCATCCATATAATGGATACAGCTCACCTTAGGAAACGCTTCATGCACTGGTTGCAGAGCATGCCCCACGTATAGCTGACACATAGTAGGGCTATTAGCCATCCCTTGAGGCAATACGACCCATTCAAATCTTGGATCAGGCTCCTCATGATTACATGAAGGAAGCATGAAAGCAAATCTTTCTGTATCTTTTTTATATAAAGGTATGGAAAAGAAGCAATCTTTAATGTCTACTGCTATGATATGCCATTGTAAAGGCAAGGCTGTCAGCAATGGAAGCCCTCATTGTACCAGGCCCATAGGTTGCATCTGATTATTTATAGCTCTTAAGTCATGCAACAATCTCCATTTTCCCAATTGTTTCTTAATCACAAATACAGGTGTATTCCATGGTAAAGTAGAGGGTATGATGTGCTTCTGTGCTAGCTGTTCCTGCACTAGTTCTTGGACTGCTTTCAATTTTTCTAAAGACAAGGGCCACTGAGGGACCCATACAGATTTCTCAGTTTTCCAGGTGATGGGAATAACAAGATTGTGTTGAAACACCTGGCATAGGAGGTAACAACAACTGTTTGTTCAGGGTTACTTTGGGGAAGACTTGGCTATTTTAGAATCGGCCACCCAGAGGGCCAATCCTTCCTTGCTATAATGCTTTTTGTCAGCACCAGTATCTATTCAATGCCTCCACTTGTGCCAAAGTGAAAGAGATGGTAATGCCATAAGTTCTTACTGATTTGGCCAATGACTTGATTACTTTAAAGTACAGGGGCTCTTTGTAACGATTCCCCTGGGGATCTTGGAACACAGGAAATGCTGACACCAGTTCCTATCTCACTTTTCTCCATACTGCAGGGTTAAAGGACTGATTGCGGCTGCCAAAGCCATCCCCTCCATCTGAGTAAGCTGGGGGAGTAGAAGGCAGAGGGCCACACTTTCCAGGAAGCAAGCACTCCCTCAGGGCTAGCCTCTTTCCCTTTTTTGAAACCAATTTCTTAGTTTCACTTTCCTCTCCTGACTCCTCCAACCTTGAAAGGTCTTCTTCAGAACTATTGCTCTCAAAGCCCAAAAGCTGAAAATCCTCTAAATCCTGGTGAGTGTTTCCCCTGGAATCTGATCCTTCAATTCTAAGGCCTCTCGATTTTTCACTGTGTGCCCTGTCAGATCTTTCCTCTTTTAACTGTTCTAAAGTGGCCTGACCAACTTCAATTGCCTCACAGCACCTCTGATCATCCAAACAACCTTGAATCACCCTTCAAATGGATCTCACGCCTGCCTTTAAAATTCCCTGCTCATGGGCGAAGTCTAAATCTCACCCTAACTTCTCCCAGGAGGACACCGTTAAACTGCCCATAACAGCAAACCACAGAGCTGCAACGTCACATTCCTGTAAAAATCTCTCTAATGTGCTTTCCTTAATTTCCGGATCCTTAGTTTGTAACAGCTCCTGTAGAGCCAGAAAAATTGGATGTGACCCCATCCTTATATGACCTTTACTCCTTATTTTAAAAAATCTTTTCTGAGCCTTTACCAACCATCCCCTGCCTTGCTAATGCTTTTACTTTCACTTTAAGCTCAAGTTTGCAATAATTGTTACTTTCACTTTAAGCCAAAATTGGCAACTTCTGTGTTACTTTCACTTTGAGCTCAAGGCTGCCATGCCTCCACAGCTACAAGAGATTACACCCACTCATCAGTGAGCTCCCTCTTCCCCACCTTTACCTACAGGTCGGAGCTACCCGCTAGCACCAAGAGGTTACACCCACTCGTTGGTGAGGTCCCTCTTCTCTGCTTTATCTATAGGCCAGAGCTACCCTGCTCTGACTGCGGATCCCAATTTACCTGGGACTTACCGGTGCACCCCCCGACTGCAGAGAGTTCTGAATCCTGTCGCTTGTTGGTGCGAGTTTTGTTCTTATTTCCCGGATTTCAGCACCAATTGTCACACGCAACCTCGCCAGCAAGGAAGACGCAACACCGGATCCTTCTCTCTGCAGTTTATTCGGGCCTTTTATTATCTTCTTATCTTTCACTCACTCACTCTCACTCTCATTCTCTCACTCACTCACTCACACTCTCAAATGAACGACAAACGACCCCAAGGGGAAGTCCACTCATGGCTAAATACCCTCTGGGCCTCCAATCCCGGTAAGCCATGTGGACATCACCCATAGGTCCTAGGACGCGGAAGCAAGCCACCATCCTCACCTACAGCCAATAGGGAGTTGTTTACTCCTGAGAGCACTCACCATCAGGAATGTAGAAGGCAGAAACCAGCGCCACCTTTAGGGCGTGGTACAACGCAGCTCTCTACAGTGCCTGTGCCACTGATGTTATATTTAGGAAGTGGTCACCCGTGCCAATTAGTTTCAGGGTATTTCCCACTTTCTTTTCTATTAAGTTTAGTGTGGCTGGGTTTATGTTGAGGTCTTCGATCCACTTAGATTTGAGTTTTGTGCAGAGTGACAGGCTTGGATCTATTTGCATTTTCCACACACTACCATCCAGCTATGTCAACACCATTTGTTAAAGATACTATCTTTTTTCCAATGAATATTTTGGACCTCTTTGTCAAAGATCAGGTTAATGCCCAAATCCTCAATTTGATTCCATTGATCCAAAGTCTGTTTTTATGCCAGTACCAGGCTGTTTTTATTACTGTAGCTTTATATTATAACTTGAAGTCAGGGATGGTGATGCCTCATGAGGTTCTTTTGTTGAGCAAAATTATTTTGGCAATCCTGGATTTCCTGTTATTTCTTTTTTTTCTGTATACTTTTATTATTATTATTATTATTATTATTATTATTATTATTATTAACAAAGAAGTCACACTTTCTATCTCTGTATATCATTATTCAAGGTCCCTTTCCCCTCCTACCACATCAGGTCATTTTTTCTTCTCCACAACTCCCCACCCCTCCCTGGGCAGGCAGCAGACAGTCCCATGGTCCCACTGACCCAATATTGCTTAGTTCAGTCTCCACTCCTGGCAGATCCAGTTTTGTCCCCCCTCCCTCAAGAGTGAGTTAGGTGGAGTGGGATCTGAAGAGTCAGTCCAGAGTGTTTCTGATTCCAAGCTGTTCAGTAGTTGTGGTTTGCAGCTTGGGCATGCTTGGCTCTAGGCTCACAACCAAAAATATCCTGTTATTTCAAATGAAGCTGAGTATTGTTCTTTCAAGGTCTGTAAAATATTGTGTTAGGATTTTGATGGGAAGTGCATTGAATATGTAGATTGCTATTGGTAGAATTGCCATTTTTACTATTTTGATCCTACCTATCCAGGAAGATCTTTCTTTTTTTTTTTTGATATTCTCTTCAATTTCTTTCTTCAGTGACTTAAAAATTTTTTTCAAATAGATCTGTTACTCCTTTGGTTATAGTTACACCAAGGTATTTAATTCTATTTGCAGCTACTATAAAGAGTGAAGTTTCCCTTATGTCTTCTTCAGCCCTTCAGTGTATAGGAGGGCTTCTGATTTCTTTGAGTTAATTTTGTATCATGCTACATTGTTGAATGTGTTTATCAGCTATAGATGTTCCCTGGTAGAATTTTGTGGGTCACTTATATATATAATCTTATCATCTACAAATAGAGATAGTTTTACTTCTTTTCCAATTTGTATCCCCTTAATATCTTTTTGTTCTCCTATTGCTTTAGCTAAAACTTTGAGAACTATATTGAATAGATAAAGGGAGAGAGGACATTCTCATCTATTTCTTGATTTTAGTGGGATTGCTTTGAGTTTTTCTCCATTAAGTTTGGTGTTTGCTGATGGCTTGTTGTAAGTCATCTTTATTATATTTAGATATTTTCCCATGTATTTCTGATATCTTCAGGCCTTTTATCACAAAGGAGTGTTGGATTTTGTCAAAGGCTTTTTCAGCATCTAAGGATATGATCATGTGGTTTTTCTCCTTCAGTTTGTTTATATGATGGCACTTACAGTTTGTCATATGTTGAACCATCCCTACATTTCTGGGATGAAGTCTACTTGGTCGTGGTGGATAATATTTTTATATATTGTTACATGTGTTTTGCCAAAATGTTGTTGAGAATATTAGCATCAAAATTCATGAGGAAAATTGGTCTGTAATGCTCTTTCTTTGTTGGGTCTTTGAGTGGCTTAAAGACCACTTAGGGTAATTGTGGCCTTATAAAAGGAATTTTATTTTGTATCCTGGACCAGCATCTCCCAGGGAATTTATGAATCTTTTAGGTCTCTAGCTCTCATGCTGCCATAGGCAATTAGTACACACTGACATTTAGAAAGTGAATTCTTCCTTTGGTCCCACTCTGTCCTCTGGTTTGCATAGTTACAGAATACTTTCTTTCTTCTAGTTCCTACTGTTAGAAAAGACCCTTCACCTACTGATCTTCATCGGTAAAAGGGACTCTGTTCTCTGGTCCCCCACATGGTTTTGATTATGAAAATAGCAGTATTCATATTTATGTAACAAATATATTCTGGATGCCACTTGAAGAATATAAAGAAATGTTAAAACCTCATGAATATGTAAAATATTGATTTTATTTTATTCTATAGTCTTCTGCCTTGGTAACATGACTGGCTCCTGTCAACATTTAGCTAGCAGCCAATTTTAATTTTGGTTAGCAAGTGCCATTACCATTGTGATTTGTTACAGGACACAATAATTTAAAGAAGGAATTGAATGGAATTTTCCCTGGGGTGAGTCCAAACCATGGGAACTCAGAAGTCCAGACATGAGTGGTCAGAGAAACATAAAGTATAAATTTCATGTTTCCCAGAGAATCAACCTAGAAACATGATTTGAAATAAATTTTATATATACTCATGATCATACAGCCATGAAGACTGTACATATTGAAGAAAAAGGACAGTGGTGGTTTGAAAGAAAATGACCCCATAGGTGCATACGGAGTAAAACTATTAGCAGAGTTCTAGAGTAGATATGGCCTTGATGGAGGAGATCATCACTGGGGGCAAGCTTTGATGTCAGATGTTTAATCCATGCCGTATATGAGTCTATTCCTGCTTCCTGATGATCCAGATGTAGAACTCTCAACTGCCTTTCAAACACCATGTCTGTCTGAATGCTACTATGATGCCCATTATGATAATGAACTAAACTTGTGAAACTGAGAGCCAGGCCCAATTATATGTTGTCCTTTATAAGAGCTGCTGTCGCCCTGATAATTCTTTATTTCAATAGAAACCCTAAGAAAGACAGGAACAGAGACTATGTTTTTCAAATGGGACAGAAACAAGAAACAAAGCTGTCTTTACTGTGTCTGTGTGAGGGATCTAATATACATGCTCTCACTGAACTGATGAAGTTTCTATAATCAATCACAAACCTTCCTTTAAAAAACTGAATATCATTATGTATTAGTTTATCTTTTTGTCAGTAAAAATTAACTGACTACTTTAAGCTTGAAACATTTTTACCCAAAATATATTGACTTAGCTTTGAAGAGGACATTGAAAATCTGGAAAATTCAACTTTTGCAATTTCTGAGCTTTGGCCAAAAATGTGTCCTTGATATACTACTGCTCTTAGTCTTTTCCTTTCTCTGTTCTCCATTAACTATGGGGAAAGTTTTCCAATCTTCCTACAGTGAAGGTCTACATTCATTTTTTGTGATCGCTTTTGTTTTTTGTACTGTTACATCATATTAGTTTCTGCAAATGCTGTTCTTTGCTGCAAGCTAAGCGATCTTTCTGTCTCCTTCCCCAGCATTTTATCTGTAGTTCTTGCTTTAGAAGCATCAAGTATGCTGTTTCTGTATCTTAATTGGTTTTCTTAATTTGCCCATATTTATTCCCTAAAAGATGACAGGATAATTTTTTTCAATTTCCTCCAACTCCTACAGATTTGACAGCAGCCACATTTACAATGTAGTCTAAAAAGGCATACTTCTGTTAGATTTCTGTATCTTCCAATAGGGCTTTATCAACTTTCATGTCTATTTTATATACCTGAATGTGATCACAACACAACTAGGAAAATAGTGTAGAAGTGAGAGTATTTTCCTTGTTGCAGCACATATACATATGCAGTGAAAATGTATATTGCTTTGTTTTCATGTTTTATTTCTTTCAGTGTTATGTATGTGTATATATTTTTTGACCAAAGATATGTTTAGATGCTACTGATTTTTTTCCTTGAACCTCAGTTTATCAAATTCAGAAAATTGTATGAGATGCTTGACCCACTATTAGCCAGAAATATATTTAGACTGAATAGAATGTTGTAAAAGAAAATAAAACTGTAACCTTAGGTGAACTCTGTCCTATTTGTAGAATAAAGTAAAAACCGACTCAGAAGTGCTATAGTGTTGACAAAGCCTGTGAGATACTTCCTAACTCAAGGCTTCTTTGCAGATGGGAAAAGTCCAGGCACATAACTGCTCTTCATGTAAAGTACAGCTCACATCATTGTAATCAGTAGCCTCATGCAAAATAGCTTTAGTATGATTGTTTTTATCAAGGCTATTCTATTAAGGTAAATTTAGACTAACTTTAGACAAGCATAACAATGACCTTTCAAATCTAGTTCTCATTAGAAGATAAACAAAATAAAGTAGCCTTGCTATGTGTCATTCTGTTTCTTTTTTCTGCAGTGTCCATGTTTAGACCAAGGCATACAAACTTCTAGGATGTGGCAATGCAGCAGAGCATGACCCCATTGCTGAACACTTAGTACACCCAGTTGCTATAAAAGAAATTAAAACACAGCTGAAGTGTTGCCTGAATGTACTAACCTATACAGGTCTACTGTATTATTTCCATTTTAAGGCTTATGATACATGGGTATCTAATAGGTTTGATATGTAGTATAGATCAATTTGACAAAATTATAAGACTCTATACAAAAGTAGACATGATGAGTACTCAGAAGATATGTATAAGCAGAGGCCACTCAGCAATATATTCATTCTGTGAAGTATTTAGTTGAATGTATGACAACATTTGAAAGTCCAAATAAGATTTTTAAATCAAGTGTGAAATTTTGCTCTCTGAAACTAGATCAAGGCCAAGTGGGCCATCGAGTTTGTCTTCAAAGAACAGATATTCCAAGTTGATAACAAAGCCACATCTAGAGGAAGTCAGTCTTAGCTTCTAATGTCCTACAGTAATGATTTTTCTTATTTTAAACACCAAAATATGTTCTCTACCTCCATAGTGAGCTTCACTAGAAATGGCCTTTGGAAGATGAAAACTGAGCTAACTACTTTATCCCTTGCTCATATTAGGACTGGGGTTTATAATTTCATTTATAGCTACAAGTATTATCTCCATTATTATATGATGGCATTCTCCTCTATCTGTAAAATATTTCCAAGTGGGGACTTAACTGAATGAAAACGGAGATTTTTATAAGCACTAGTGGACAATAACAGGATTGGACAAATATGGTTTCCAATGTAAACCCCAAGATTGTTTTCATCTATCTATCTATCTATCTATCTATCTATCTATCTATCTATCTATCTACATTTACCTATCTGTCTATCTATCATCTACCAATAAGATAGATAACTGTCCAAAAATAATTCCTACATTTTGAATAAAGTAACTAGCAAAAGGGGAGATAATTTAGTGCCATTTGAGATTTTTGTAAAATTGAAATGTCTGCTAATTAAGCAAGTTTCTTTTGGATCAAGAAGTAAGAGAAGATGGAGGATACATGAAGAGCATGGTCACTAAATCAACTAAGCAGGGCTCACAAAAACTAAAATATCAAGCATGGGGGCTTCATGGGTCTGTAGCAGATATTCAGTTTATATGTTATAGCTAATAGCTTGGTGTTTTTGTGAGACTCCTAACAGTGCAACTCCATGCATGTCTCACATTTTGCCTCCTTTCGTATTGTTCTATCCTTTTTGACTGTTGTTCTTGGAGGTCTACTATTGTCTTAGGAAGAAACAAATGAGGGGTGGCTCTGGGGGAAGAGGATGTGGGAGGGAGATAGAAAAGTGGAAGATGGGAAGATGTGATCACTGTATTAGAGAAAAATATTTTTAATAATCATTACAAAATAAAAAATAAATAAAACAAAAATAGAGAAAGAAATGGCATTCCTGTTTACCTGTGGCTTTGTTGTGCTTCTGGAACTGAGTCCAGAATGAACTAAGGCCATGTATGCTTCAAGTTCTTTTATATACTTTCATATTTACAAGTTGGTCTTTTTATATTCTGAACTTTGTAATAATACTCTAGTGATTTCAACAAAATTAAATGGAATCTTAGTTTAATTTATACCAAGAAGATTTGGAAATCATGATTCTTAATTGAATTTGCATTCAGGCCATTCTCACCCATAAAATCAATTCCTTCTCTGGTAGGCAATCACCAGATAGATGAAAACTTATGGACTTTAGTATTTGTCAATTCAATGAACAAATAAAAAAACTAATGTCAACTCATACAAGAGAGCTGCAAAATCTCTGGTTTCATATTGAACAAGAAAAAAGTGTCCAGAGAGACTATTAGCTCATGGAATAGAGATATCAATTGTTTATGCAACAAATTTTCCAGAAGTATTGATATTGGTGAAAAATAATATTTATAATTATGTTATTCTTAATCATACAATCTTTTGTGTTCTCATCTCAAGATTCTATTTTAGGAAAAGTAAGCTTTTGTTTGCAATAACATTGGCAATATTTCAAAAAGAGATTTATTTTAAAATATCTTTGTATTTATAAAATTTTACCTTTTATTGGAAATGAGAGAAAAGTTGCATTCTAACAAGATGAATGTAGTTGTTTTTATATAAAGAACTCAGCTTTTGCTGAATATTTGAAATTGTAGGACTTAGAATATCTTGAGCATTTTTCAGAGTTGATTGATACTTGATTTGATAATTATTAATGCTGAGAATTCCATATCCCAGTGTAAATTTTTAGAAGTATGTTTAAGAACCCTTTCAGAAATTGTTGAAAATATATTTTAGTTTAAAGTCAAACTAATTTGAGCAATTTTTATGAAACTAAAACCCTCAACTTCAACAACTCTTTTAAAATTAAGGAACTCTGACACAATAACATCCAAAGATATACCAATTTGATACTTGCATGTTGAAGAGTTATATTAGAAAAATATTTAAAACCTTTGATTTTTCTAGGAGGCTGTTATGTTTCTGTAAGAACAGGATATTTTACATGTAACATAAAAGCACTGTGTCTGATAACATAGAGTGGTCTGGAATCTGAGTCCAGATCATTCAGGTAAAGTCTGTAGGTATTGCAGAGTGTGGATTCTGTGCACAGCTTAGCATGTTCACCATTTGTTGGATCTGTCCTCTCTTCCTTTGCTGGTAACATGGTGAAGACATCTTAGCATGTTCTGTCAACAGGCATTTTTGCAGTTTCAGAGAGGACGTGAGAGTTACCACTATGGATATATGCAATGTGCCTTACAATCTTGTATTTTTCTTCTGTATTATAAAATGGCCCATAGATTTTTGTTTTTCTTTTTGGTGTAAAGTCCTGGAGGAGAGAAGTTATGGCTAAATAGTTTAGCACTATTGGAACCTTCTCATGCAATTGTTTTTTAAATTCAGAATCTCTATGCTTTTTAAATTGTAAAGCTATTTAGCCTAGTGAGTGTCATGTGTTTAATCTTCCTTTATGGAATTAGACTTATCATTAATGTCTCAAACATAAATTATTTTAGTTTCCAGAAACACTAGGCTTCTTAATTAGTCTTCCAGGATTCTGTGGCCAAGGTTGCACTGCCTCCAGTGGATTCCCTCATCATATGGAAGCAGCAGTTGGATTCCCTTTTCAGCCTTCACTTAGAAATCTACTGGTCCCTGCCTCTTTACTCTGCTCCTCTGAGGACATGCTCCACACATAAATCAGGCTTCCCAGAAAGCTAAAAGAGGTAATTATTATTTGCATTTTGGGCATTTAAAAACTCAAAGCTCAGAGGTAAGCATACTTAATTGTAACTCCTTCACCAGATTATAAATTTCTCTAGGGGATGTTGCTCCTTCTGTTTGTTTTATAAATGTCTAATCTCTTTAACATTTTTGTGATAACACCACAGAAATAACCCTGACTTTGGGGTTCTGAATAGAAATAGGCCAGGACCCATCAAACTACTAACTCCAGTTTTTATTAGATTGATTGCTCTCAACCAAGGAGAAGTGATGGAACCATTGTACAGGGTATCCCAGTACCAGAAGAAGAAAATTTTATTGCTGAAATGAGAAGACAGACTTTAGGGAAGAGTAAATATTATACTTTATTTTTTTTATACCACTTGACTTAACTCTCTTTTCTTGATGGTACCAGGGACAAAGCAGTGCATTAAAGAATGTCATCTTTCCAATCTGAATGGGTCTCAGCAGTTTCACTGCAACCAAACAAAGCAAGAATTCCCCCAAGGAATATTTTTAGAGTTTAAACCAAATTCAATGTATTTTATTTTGCTTTACTTCTTTGGTTTCAATGTTACATTTTAATTACAGTGCAATAATTTGATGAACATTGGTAATAGGGAAACTTTCAGATCTTTTGTTCTCTGGTGCAGTCAAGGGAAACCTCATTAGAGGGGATTGTCTTAGTTAGCAGGGTTTTGAGGTTAATGAGCTGTGAGTGATAATATAGACCAGTAATCCCTCCTTGAAGTAACAGGCTAGATTTTATTTGTTACCTAATCTCAGTAGGAAAAGATAGATGTAATGGAAGATGGTGAGAAGGAATCAATTTTGGTGGTTCAGGGATGCTCCAAATATTGAGTTCTTGATGTGAATCATTGTGGAAACTTCTGGCACTCAAAGAGAAGACAAAAATTGAGTAGGTAAATGCCTTTTTCTATGAACTGACTTCAGGGATGAAGTGGTAATTCAATGTCTTTAATTAAAGGCAGACCAAAGTCTTCAATATTTATCCACTACTGTGGCTAAGTTTGATGCCATTGTGGTGGGTTGCATAAGAATTTTTCTCATAAGGATATATATATATATATATATATATATATATATATATGAATGCGCCTTTTCGAATTGGAGAAATGTTTGGACTGTCCTAGGAGGTGTGTCTTTATTGTGGGAGGTTTGGTATTATTGGAAGAGGTTTGTCATTGGGGGAAGGCTTGACACTCTCAAAAGCCCACACCATTCTGACAGCTCTCTTTGCCTCTTGCTTGTAGATAAAATACAAGCTCTCAGCTACTGCTTGAGTTTCAGCATGGGACTGCCTACCTGTTGCCATACTCTCAGAAAAAAATATGATTATGGGCTCACCCTCTGAAACTGTAAGCAATTCCCTGGTTAAAAGCAAATAGATCCGAGCCTGTCACCCTGCACAAAACTCAAATCCAAGTGGATCAAAGACCTCAACTTAACCCCAACCACTTTGAACTTGTTAGAAAAGAAAGTGGGAAATACACTTCTACAAATTGGCACAGGCCACCACTTCCTAAATAAAACACCAGTGGCACAGGCACTAAGACCAACAATCAGTAAGTGGGATCTCCTGAAGCTGGGAAGCTTCTGCAAAGCCAAGGACACTGTCAATAGGACAAAACGCCAACCTACAGAATGGGAAAAGATTTTCATCAACCCTACAAGTGACAGAGGACTGATCTCTAAGGTATATAAAGAGCTCAAGAATTTAGATCCCAAAACCTTGAATAACCCTATCAAAAAATGGGGTTCAGATCTAAAAAGGGAATTCTCAGCAGAGGAACTACGAATGGCTGAAAGGCACCTGAAAAAGTGCTCTTCATCTT
>PVIH01002137.1:0-40363 GCA_004025045.1 Sigmodon hispidus
GTGACTGTGACTATGTCTGTGTCTGTGACTGTGACTGTGTCTGTGACTGTGACTATGTCTGTGTCTGTGACTGTGACTGTGATTGTGACTATGTCTGTGACTGTGACTGTGGCTGTGACTGTGACTGTGTCTGTGACTGTGTTTGTGACTGTGACTGTGTCTGAGTCTGTGACTGTGACTGACTGTGTCTGTTTCTGTGTCTGTGACTGTGTCTGTTTCTGTGTCTGTGTCTGTGACTGACTGTGACTGTGTCTGTGACTATGTTTGTGACTGTGACTGTGACTGTGATTGTGACTGTGTTTGTGACTGTGACTGTCTGTGACTGTGTCTGTGTCTGTGACTGTGACTGTGTGACTGTGACTGTATCTGTGACTGTGACTGCATCTGTGTCTGTGACTGTGTCTGTGTCTGTGACTGACTGTGACTGTGGCTATGAGTGTGTCTGTGACTGTGACTGACTGTGGCTGTGGCTATGACTGTGACTGTGACTGTGGCTATGAGTGTGACTGTGTCAGTGACTGTGACTGTGCCTATTTCTGTGTCTGTGACTATGACTGTGCCTGTGACTGTGGCTGTGAATGACTGTGACTGTGATTGTGACTGTGACTTTGACTGACTGTATCTGTGACTGTGACTGTGTCTGTGACTGTGTCTGTGACTGTGACTGTGTCTGGAACTGTGACTGTGTCTGTGACTGTGACTGACTGTGACTGTGGCTATGAGTGTGCTTGTGTCTGTGACTGTGACTGTGTCTGTGACTGTGACTGTGACTGTGACTGACTGTTCCTGTGGTAGTGACTATGGTTGTAAATATACTTGCTATCAAGCCTCGAAATTTTAGTTTGATCATCAGAATCCCACATGTTAGAAAGAGAAATGTATTCCCAAAAGTTGCCTCCTGTCTTACATATACACACACATATGATTAATTACTTAGCATAAAATTGTTTTTAAAATGTACCTAAAATCTATTTTCCTAGCAATTTTCAAGGTTCAGTTTTTTTACAGTGCCTGTGGTGTCCATTGTTTTCTCTACCCATTCAATTCCCAGACTACATCTGAGTCATCATTCCTGTGTCCTTACCCCGACATCCCAATCACTCATTCTCCCATCTATCTGATTTTATTTTAGATGCTACATACAGGTTCTCAGTGAGTTTTTACTTCCTGTCTCTCATTTGTTTTACTTTGCATAATATTTTCTGGGTTCATTTGTTCCTGTAACCCACAGATCCTCTTTTTGCTAAGGCTGAACAATATTCTATTGTGTGTTTATGTACCATGCTTTCTCCTTCTCCTCTGTCATTGGTAGACATTTAGGTCGCTTCCACATCATGGACACTGTGAATAGGGCTTCAGTGAATGTGGAAATGCAGATATGTTTTCGAAGTGGTGATTTCATTTCCTTTGGGTGTGTGCCCAGAAGAACGATTGCTGGGTCATATAGTTGTTCTATTTTTAATTTGTTTAGGAACCTTGGCACCATTTTCCACTGTGGCTGCCCCAATCTATGTTCCCACCATGTCTTCTCTTCTTTTCACATCTTTCCCAAAGTTATCTCTTTCCTTTTTGTTAAAATCCTAGAACATATTTATTATGACAGTGTCTCTATTAATTATGATTATGGTATGATTCACATTTTTTCAATGCTTTTCATTAAAAAAAAAGACTAAAATTTAAACCTGTCGCAATGACTTAGGAATTGTTTCATATTTTATTAACTTCAAATGTCCTGGATATAGACTGACTCTTTGCCAAATCATTTTTTGTGGTCCTGATTCAGTATTAAAATTGTTATGTTTACTAAAGGAAACTCCAAGCCACAGGGAGAAAAATATTTCTGTAACTTACCATTAACTGGCATTCCAAAAATTTAAAAATGTAAAAAAAAAAAAAAGTTTCTCTGGCTTTGGAAAATTAGATATTTTCTTTTGCAAAAGACTCATCCATCTATCAGTTATTCACTGAGCAAACCTTTTCATTTTACACATTTGTTAATAAACTGCTAATCTCCTAGAGAACCCAAAAGGTATTCAGAGGTCCCAAAATAGAATCCTGAACACTAAGAGAGAGCAATCTGTATAGAATGATAAAACTAATGGCAAGAGCACAAATCTCTCTCTCTTTCTCTCTTTGTGTGTGTGTGTCCAAATTCAACAAGTTTTATTATCAGTCACATGCTTCATAGGAAAAAGATCAAGACTGAAAAAGAAATATATATACAAACAAACAAGCAAGTTTGTACATATCCTTCTATGTACCAACTTTTGCTCCCATGAGCAGGGCGCACCCCACAGGACCCCAGCAGCAGCAGCTGCACCTGTCAGGTGCCTCTCTGCAGCTGTGCCCATGGGCCAGTGTTGCTCAGCCCCCAGGGCAGCAGAAACTCAGGGCTTCTTGCACTGGGAGCTTTTGCCCTCCTTCTACAGGGATTGGCACAGGCACAAGAGCCACCAGAACCTTCTGGTCTGAAGTCAGAAAACAGCTGCCTCCAGAAAGTGCTAGGATTTGCAGACATGGTGGAAAGGACTCAGGGGTTTTTAGGGGCTTAAAATCTAAAACTTTTATGTTTGTAAATAGAAAAATTACAACCTGAAGTTTCACGCCAGTAGCAAGAACCACCTGATTTCAACAAAGGTGACCCAGGGACTGGCAATAAGATGTCTTAGAGTAGACTAAAAAATGCAGCTTTTGTGCCTTCCACCCAAACTGCTTGCTGCCCAGTGGGTGTGATCCTCCACCCCACACAGTGGACAGAACAGTGCATGAATAAAGTCACAAGGTATCAAAACCCAGAAATCACAACATGGAAAAACTTTCTAGGGGCCATCTCAGATGGACCTTGAAAACCATGACAGAGATGGTGGAGAAAAGAAGAACCTGGGAAGGAAGAAAGGAGGACCCCCAGGTTTCTGGCGTTCATGTCAATCAGTTGGCTTACTACTGAAATAGCTTTGGTCTGACTTTCGTAGGTTAATTAGATTTGTCTGTACAAAGTTGTAGCTTTAGGTCAGAAAATGGTGTTGAAATAGTGAGAAATGTCTTAAAGGGAGGAAACACCACCTTAAAAAAACTGTCTCCTGCTCACCACCTGAGGAAGTTTGCATTGATGGATTATAGGCACCAGCAGGGAGTCCAGATGTGTAAACCTCCCAGCACCAGAGCTACTGGCAGTTCCTTGGATCACACGGTGTTCTTTTGAATTACAGATAGGTAGAAAATAAGAACTATTTTAGAAAAGTACATTTTTAAAAATGTATTGAGAATTTGTTGAGTTCTCATTATTTATATATATAAATATATAATTATATGTATATATTTATGTATATATATTTATAGATATAAATATATGTATGTAATATATAAGTATATGTATATATACTAACTCTCTAAAGGAAAGTCACTTCCTCTTCTTAATCCTTCTTGTCCCCATCTCTAATTAAACTTTTAGTCCCCAGTATTTTGCATCCTTTTGTATCACATGTGCTCTACTATAGCTGCCCCACCCCACCCCACCCCCACCCCTCGCCTCCTCTGGCTTTCTGATTCCTAAGATGCTGAAAGCTAAGCATACAAATCTAAGTCTTCAAAGTTGGGAGGCACATACGAGAGACAACATGTGGCATTTGTTTTTCTGAGTCACTGCACTAGCTTCATTTTTCTTTTCAAATTTCATGATTTTATTCCTTTTTCTTTGTAACGTTATGAGATTCCATTGTGCCTATGGACCATATCCTCACCAGCTGATGCACACACCGGCTTATTTCATTCCCCAGCTATCGTGACTGAAACAACAACTAACATGGATATTCAAGTGGCTCTGTAGCTGGAGTCGGCTGGCCATATGAGCAGAGGTGGTGTAACTGGGTATTACGAGCATTCTAGTCTTAGTTTTTCAAAAACACCTCCACACTGACTTTCATGGTGGATGCACCAATTTAATTCCCTGCCCCAACAGTGGGTAAGCATTCTCTTTCCCCCACATTCTCATGCATTTATTGTCTTGTTATTCTATTTGTCCTACAGTAATAATCATTCTGACTATGGTGAACCTCAAAGTAATTTAAATTTGCACTTCCCTACTGACTAACAATGTTGGACACTTTAAGAATGTTTACTAGGCATTTGTACTGATTCCTCTGAGAACTTTGTTTGGGTTCATAGCCCACTTTTGATTAGGTCGCTTGTTTTCTTGATGCTTAGTCTCTCCAGGTCTTTATACAGTCTAGATACTATCAGATGCTATAGCCAGCAACCATTTCACCTTATTCCATGTACCGCTTCACTTGGTTGATAGTTTCTTTTGTCATACACAGGTATTTTAGCTCCATGAGGTACCATTGTCAATCATTAGCATTATTTCCAGAGCATTAGGACAGCCCTCCCCATACCTACATCAGGAAGTACTACCCTTGCTCTGATCATTGCTTTGTGTCTGTCTGTCTTTGTGCCACTGCCGTGCTAATTCTAATCAATGAGGCTCTTAGAATAACTTAAAGCCAACTGTGGTGATACTTTACAATACTCGTTTTGCTCAGAATTGCTTTGACTATCCTAACATCTTTTGTGTTGCTGTATAAAATTTAAAATTTATGTAAAGAATATCACTGGGATTTTTGTTACCATTGCATTGAATCTGTAGATTGACTTGATAGGATGGACATTTCCATAGTATTTATCGCACCAATTTATGAGTGTGTGTGGGATCTTTTCATCTTTTTCAATTTCTTTCTTTACTGTTTAAAAGTGTTAATTTTAGGAGTCTTTCATGTCCTTGGTTAAGGTTATTTTTTTTAAAAAAAAAAGTTTCTTGGGGCTGGAGAGATGGCTCAGGGGTTAGGAGCACTAGCTGCTCTCCCAGAGGACCCAGGTTCAATACCCAGCACCCACATGGCAGTTCACAACTGTCTATAACTCCTGTTCCAGAGATCTGACACCTTCATATCAATGCACATAAACAAAAAAGCTAAATAAATTTAAAAAATAGTTTCTTGTGCAATGTACTTATCATTGGTACAACACACTGATCTCTGTGTTAATTTTATATCTGACCACGTTGCTGAAAGTGTCCATCAGTTCTAGGTGTAATCTAGTCTCAGGGTCATTTTGTGGTCATATTATCTGCAAATTCTTTAACTTTTCCTTTCTTGTTTCTCTCCCTTTTACTTACTTCTCCTATCTTATTGCTCTAGCTAAGACTTCCAGAGTAAGCATGGAGCTTGTGGACACCCTTGTCTTGTTCCCGATTTTAGGGCAAATGCTTTCCCCCATTTAGTATAATGTTGGCTGTGGTTTATCATATATCATGATTATGTTGTGATTTGTTCTTTCTATTCTCAAATTTTAAAGAACTTTTAACATAAAGGGATGTTAGATTTCATAAAGATATTTTGTGTATCAGTGAGATGGCCATGTGGTTTCTGTCTGTGAGACCTTTTGTAGTTTATAATATGTATTAATTTATGTATAATGAAACATCCTTGCATCATTGGAATAAGGCCAACTTGATTATGATGAATGACCTTTTTAAGATATGTTTTCAAATTTGGTTTGCAAGTATATTGTAAAGAACTTTTGAGTCCATGTTCATCAGGGAACTTGCTCTGTATTTTTTGTTGCTGTGACATCGTTAACACTAGCTTCATAAAGAATTTGGCGATCCCTCTTTCTATCTTATGGAATAGTGTAGGAAGCATTGGTGTTGGTTTTTGGAGGGTTACATTTATTCTGGTGGAAGCTCCTCCTCAACCCTGGCACCCTGACATCCATATACCCAAAGAGTCTGGAATGTTCTGGTGGAAGCCCCACCTCACTCTACCCAGAACCTGCCCCCCCCCTCCGAAAATCCTACCAAACATGGCTCCTCCCCCAGAGATGTTCGAGACCACTCCCATAAGATATTTAAACTGCACTTCAGAAAACAAACACATGGTTGGTCTCTCTTTCCTCTCTCCTTTCTGGGTGGTGGGGTGGGGCTGGAAAATCATCCCAGAACTCTGTTCACATTAAACCTGGGCTTTTTCTAATTTAGTCTAATTTGGATTGTTGCATTGGCAGAGAGACTTTTCAATGTGCAAAAAAGCCTATCAAGGTGAAATTCACCAGTGACCTCTAGGCCTAGACCTTTAAAAAATTGGCATATTTTAAATTTATATTTTGTTGTTATAGATATGTTTAAATTTTTCTTTTTTAATTTATTTATAAAATAAAGTCTTTTTTATCCATGTATCCCCTTGCTCCCCCTCCTTTTCCCTTCCCACCCCTCCCATTCATGTTTAAATTTCTCATCTCACCTTGGTTTAATTCTGATAGCTTGTATACATCTAGAAATTTATCCTTCTCCCTTTATGTTTTCTGAGTTAGTGAAATATATGCATTTTTAAGATAAGACCTCATGATTTTATGAATCTCATTGGTATCTTTTTAAGGGATCGCTTTTCTGATCTAATTTTATTTATTCAAGCTGTTTAAACACAGTAAAACTATACTTATTTAATTGAATGGGGCTATGGCCATTGTACATATATGGAAGTCAGTTCTCCCAGCCACTATGTGGATTCTGGGAGCTCAGACCAGTCAGGCTCTGTTGACAAGTGTCTTTATCTACTGAGATACCATGCAGGCCATATTTTGGGTCTTCTCTCTTTATTAGTTTTGCTCAAAGTTATTTTTTTCAAAGAACCAATTCTTTCTAAAATTTTAATTTTATTTTTGTGCATATGGGAATTTTGTGGGCATGTATGTAATGTGCACCACTTTTGTGCCTGGTGCCTGTGAAGAACAGTAAAAGGCACCAGAATCCCTGAAACTGGAATTACCCATGTCTGAGAACCACTGTGTGGGCACTGAAAACAGTACCTAGATCCTTTGCAAGAGCAGCTCTTAACAGCTGAGCCATCTCTTCAACCCCTTCCTTGGATTCTCTCTCTCTTCATTGATTCTTGTCTTATGTCATCCATTGCCTCCCTTATTTTCCTGCTATTTTCTTGCATCTCCGAACACAGCTGTATTTATCACTATGAGCTCTCTGTCTAAGATTGTATAACTCACTCTCACTAGATACTATTGGGTTAATATTTTTTGAAGCCATTATGTCCTCCTGTTTTTTCACGTTTCTTGTCTTACTGTATTAATGCTATCTTCCTGATTGTTATATTCTTTCAGTTTAAGTATTTGCAATGCTCCATGTTACTACATGGATGTGGTAATACTGAATATGTAGAAAACCGGGACAGCAACCACAGTGCTCTATCCCAGCACTACTTTGTGCTAGCCAATTAACAGCAGTAGCTCCTTTGGCTTCCGTAACTATTGAAGAATCAACCACCAAGGATAGTGTGGTGGTTTGAATGAGGCTGGACCCCTAGGCTCACGTCTTTGAATACATGGTTTACAGTTGGTGGAACTGCTTGGTAAGGACTAGGAAGCATGGCTGTGTTTGAGGAGGTGTGTCCCTAGAGGTGGGCTCAGGGATTTCAGAAGATTCATGCTGTTCCTGGTGCTCTCTCTCTTTACCTCACGGTTGTGGACCAAGAGGTAGATTCTTAGTTGTTAACTCTGCCATCACAGACTCTGACCCGCTAAAACTGTAAGCCAATGTCAGCATTTTCTTTCACAAGTTGCCTTGGTTATGGTGTTGTCTCAGCGATAGAGCAGTAAGACAGATAGCATGATGTATATTCAGATTTTACTTAAAATTAGGAATGCAAAGGAAGACAGACTAGTTGAAAAGAAAAAAGTCAAGGTGGATAAAATAGGAGGAGAAAGTTGGGGTGTTGCTAGGGACACAAATTTTAGAAATAGTTAAACCTATGGGAGAATAAAGAGGTTGGGGTACAGGTGAAAGAAAACAGCTGTGAGGATAAGTGTATATATAAAATGTGAGTGGGATGTATAATTAAGAATGTCTCATAGTGAACTGCATAAAGAAACACAGACAGCCATCTAATAACCCAACTGATCAATGTACAAGCAAAAGCAAAACAGTGAGGAAACATACAGGAAAGAGTGGAAATTAAAGAATACATTGCTTACACAGCTCTAGCAGGCTTCCCCTGGGGCTGTGGAGGGGGGAGAGTGGGCTTCTGTAGTCTGCGACCTCAGTGTTCATGGGGATAAGGTGTGCGTGTGCGTGCGTGTGTGTGTGCGTGTGTGTGTGCGTGTGCGTGTGCGTGTGCGCGTGCGTGTGTGTGTGTGTGTGTGTGTGTGTGTGTGTGTGTGTGTGTGTGTGTGTGTGTGTTGGGGGGGTAGGTCTTTTCCTGGCAGTTCCGTCGGAACCCTGCACTACATCATAACCTCCGCCAGTCCTGCAGGTTCGGTGCGTGCCCAATGATGTTCTTCCTTTCTGTTCCTTCTTCCCGACTCTGTTTCCAGAGCAGCCTGGTGAGAACAAATTCCTGCTGAAGAACAAGGCTAGAGGATGGGCTGCTATAAGAATTCCTATAAAACCACAGAATGTGAGCCAGTCTGGTGTTGGCAGAAGAACAGGGAAGTGGACATGGGACAGAATAGAGAAGCCCATGGTAACACAGCTGACTACTGACAAAGCAAAGTTAATTTACTTAGGGCATAGTCTGTTATAGATGCAAAAACAGAAGGAAAAACCACCAACCATCTTGGAATTTGACCCAATACAAAAATTCATCCCAGTGTTTGTTTGGTATTTTGTGACGGGGTCTCATGTAGCTCAGGTCGGTCTCTACTCCTTATGTAGCCGAGAAGAATGTTAAATTCATCATCTTTCTGCCTCCACTTCCAATGCTGGGATTACAGGGCTGGTACCATACCTGGCCTTGACAATGGGTCTCTTCAGTGTTTATTTTCCTTCAACTAAGGTCAGCTATTGGAGGCCAAGATAATTTAACCTTTAGCTTGATAGCTCCTAGATCCTTATATCCATCTACCTTAAGTGAGGAGCTGTCACACAATGATGCATCCAGTCTTGATGACTGGCTGGACTGTAATTACAGCATTCGAGATTCTTGGAATATGTGACAGACACCTACAGACACCTGGACTCTATGCTCCAGCTATAAGAAACATGGCAACTAGGATGGTGAAGCCAGACTCCAGAATGCACTGTTGCCATCATGGCTGCTCCAGGCAATGTACACCAGCCTTGGAAGAGTCCACTATGAGTAAGATAAACTATGCTACCTCTAGATGAGTCTTCTTGCTCTGTAATGTTACTTTTTCATGAAGCAGAAGAACAATTCAGAGAACAGTTGTGATTGGTGTGTACATAAGTCTTGTGTGTAAACAGAGGTAGAATTTTCTTACACCCAATTATACTCCGTGGTTAATTCCCAAATACCACACAGAGGCTTATATTATAAATATTTGGATGATGGCTAAGGTTTATTACTAACTAGCTCTTATATTTAAATTAATCCAGTTCTATTAATCTATGCATCACCATGTGGCCTGTAGCTTATTGGTCCTTTGGCATCCTGTTCCTTGGGTAGATGACTCACATCTAGCCGACTCTGTCCTTCTGTATCTCTCTGTCTTTAGCTTGATTGTACCAGCTAACCTTATTCTGCCTTGCCATGAGCTAAACAGCATAATTATCCATCAATGAAAGCAACACATATTTATAGCAGACAAAAGAACCTTCCCACTGCATTTATGAGTGGTGGAACTGAAAGCCATGCACATGCATGGTTCTGATTGGTCGGGTTCCAACCTTTTTCTGGCTGTATAAGCAGGGATTTTTTGAGGATCATCTAAGAGGTTTCTCTCCTGAATATTAATCACTACTGTCCCAATAAAGACTTCTCCCAAATGTTTTTTTGAAAACGCATAAAGAGCTCTTATCACAAGTAGAACTGGACGGCTGCAGAGAAAAACACAAGAAGCAACAAAAAGATAGCTGAGAAGTTCAAGAGCTGGAGTCAGCAGGGTTTGAGGACTCTGACATTCAAAGTCTGAGTAGAAACACTGGGAGGTGGCTATGAGTTCAGAGAGCAACAAGGGAGAATCTACTAGGAGCTGAAACTATGAAAAACAGCAGTAGTAATACTTGGAATTCAAGAGATATCAAAGCAGTGGAGAACACATGAAATGCTGGAAGAATCAGAGAATCAGAGAAGGGCTGGACGTGGTGGTATTCACCTGACACCCCAGATTCTGAGACACAGTCAGGAAGATCAGAGCTCCAGACCAGCATAATCTTGATATTAAGGTTCAAAATGTAAGCAAACAGAGCTTGGGAGATGAGTTAGTAGACAAAGTGCTCCTTGCACAAGTATTAGGAGACCTGGTTTCAGATCTTGGGGGTTGGGCATGATGGAGAAGCAAAGAAGAGGCAGGAAGATGTTCAGAACTCATTGGACAATGGTCTAGCAAAAGTGCTAAGTTCTAAGTATAGAAAGAGAGACCGTGCCTTAATAATAACAAAGTAGAGAGTGACAGAGGAAGATACTAGACACCAGCCGCTAGCCTTTGTATCTGTATCTAGCCTATGCTCAGATACAGACAGGTGCAGACAGGCAGACATGAACTCATGTACATGCACACACACACACACACACACACACACACACACACACACACACACACACACACACACACCGGCTAAAGATAGGTGGACTGATAATTCCACTCATCAGAGGCTTTCCAGAAATCCAACCAGTGTTAAAGAGCTAAGGATCAAGAGATGTACTAGGTGCTGGAACTCTACGTCCTGTACATTAAGTCTCCAGCTTTGAAAATTTGTAGCCATAAACCTCTAGATCTCCAAGTTTCAAATGGAATCTGTGGATTTGGAAGCATAATTTGTTATTTTCCAGAACTGAGGGATACCAGAACTATGGGAGGCTGCCATTTGCTATCTGTAATTTCTCTCCACATAGAACAACAGAACCACAGCCAGCTGTTTCTGACACTGCGGGCTCTTCCATATTAAATTCAAGATTTCCAAGGAGCATCCTTTGATGTGCTACTAATGACCAAATATAAATTGTATTGATCACAGGACTCAGAAATTTGCCTAATGAATACTTCTGGGATTTTAATCATCCTTCAGGTAATGTGCAGTGTTTGTACACACTTTGAACAAAACTCTCAAATTCTTCAGATGATGTATACTTCATTAGCACAAAAGTCTTACAAATATCCCAGTCAGTCCTTCTTCAGAGACCCATAAATTATTAAAGAATATGTTTGAATTTCTCCAAATATGTAAGTTATATATGTGCTCATAAGGCATGCCTGGACAATCTTGGTATTGGCCTGAGAAGGGACACTGTGAGCTCAAACATGAGAAGAATATAACACTAATCCTCTTAGCTTCCTTGGGTAAGCTCTTGCCCATATTTGATGTTGCTTTCTTTTTTACTTGCTCAGCACATAACTACGGGGTTAGGCAAAGGATACCTTTTCATCTGTGTGGGTTTGGAGGCACAGTTGTCTGTACAAAGTTCAGAACCCTCTGCCAATCCAATAGGCTTCAGCTCTGCAAAAGAGATACATGCCTCAATTTACTGGATAAACTCAGCTCTGTGATACTGATCATGCTCATGTTAGCAACTTATCATAAAAGGAATCTGATACAGTCTTGTCTCCTGAAGTGGGCTCTGTCCTTATGACTGAAAACCACATCTAACTGAATAACTGAGTCTCTACTGGAGAGACTTGAGCCTCTGACTGTTTGAAGATGTTTTTAATCTTGTGATAAAGCCAGCTAGTCCATACGTCTCTGCGCATGATGGCAGCATGGGGGATATGTTATGATAAAAATCCCAATTATGCTGTTACCATCTGTTGATAGCATGTGCTTGTGGACACGTTGCCAGGAAATATTGAGAACAAAGGAGGGGCAGCCTTCATTCCAGAGACACAGATCTCGGCTCCCACTGGGCTTCACTGGGTTAGTTACAGATGTGTTGGGGTTCTTAGGGGCCAGCATCACACAGGCTGGGGCCTTGGGGAGGGAAACCTGGATTCAGTGAAAAGTCAGGTTTCTATTCACAAAGTGATAAAAATAAAATCAAAATGTATGGGGAGGAGAGAGAGAGAAATCAACTAGCTTCCAGTTTACATATGTACTGTACAAGACTGGAGACTGATTTACTACAGAGTTGTTTTTTTAAATGCCACGGTTTGACAAGACTGGTGCTGGTGAGCCTGCAATCTCAGTCCTTGGGAGGCAGAGTCATGAGGATCGGAGTCTGAAACCAGCTTGGAATACCTGCCAACAAACAAACAAAACAAAACCAAGTTCTCTTAAAGAAAAAGCATACATACTTTTTGTTCATGGGTACATCTGTGCGTGTCGGGGGGTGGGGTGTCTCACTGTGTAGCCCAAAGTAGCTTAAATTTTTTTTTGACCTAGCCCAGAACTAAACTCATAGAAATTCCCCTGCCTCAGCTTCCCAAGTACAGCTTAAAAGCCTACGCCACAATTCCTAACTACATGTCATGTCTTGATTCAAATGTTATAAGAAGAATAAAAATTTCACTTTGATTAAAGTTTAATATGGACCTTTTTATATTCAGGAATTTTCCCCTTCAAGATGTTTGAGAACAACCAAAATCAACGTGATGCAGTTGTAAAAAGGGCAGCGACTTTCCCGGGATAACCAGAGTCCACAGGCGAAGTGCTGAAATGCTGCCTTCACCTCTCATCAAACTAGAATCAGAGGCAACTACTTACAAAAATGTTGTCATAGCTTTCAGACCTTTTACTTATTTGTTTGATCTGTGTGAGAACACACCATAGTTCAGGTTTGACACTCACTATCTAGCCAAGGCTGGCTGCAAATGCATGGCAATTCTACCTCATCTTCATGAGTGTTGCGATTGCAGGCGTAAGCCACGGTAGCTGATTTAATATTTGTTTATTTTAGAATGTGATTCTGGAACAGAGATGTGCCTGAAGGGTACATATATATATATATGATGTGGGATGTCTTTCTGTAAGATGTGATTTACCATTGAATAATAAAGGAACTGTTTTGGTCTATGACAAAGCAGCTTATAGGCTGGTGGAAAATCCAAGCATAGACAAGGGGGAAGGAGGGTGGAATCACACAGAGATGCTGCAAGCTGCCACCCAAGAGAGCAAAAGGTAACAGAACACAGGTAAAGCCACGAGCCATGTGGCAAGACATAGATCAGTAGAAATGGGTTGAGTTAAGTTGTAAGAACTAGTTGATAATAAGACAGTTTGCAATTAATATAAGCCTTTGTGTGATTATGTGGGGCTAAGTGGTTACAGGACTGAAGGTCTGGACCTCAGGCCAAACAGGCCAGAAACTTCAGGCTACATACGTTTGTACTACTGTTATAGGACACGTTTCCCTACTGCCTTTTCATGGATCCTTTGGGTGATATCTCTTTCCTTTCTCCACCTTCCTCTGGATTACTTTCCTTCCCCATTCAGCAACACATCCACCTCTCCCTTCCACACCTCCTAGGCTCTATGTTCTACTATCTCCCTCTCTACAGGTCCTCTGCCATTGTTTCCATTTTCTTTCCTGATTTCAGAGATAGGATTCACAAATAAGAGAAAGCATGCAACAGTTGTCTTTCTACATCTGCATTACACCACTCAGTATATTTTCCAGTTCCTTTCATTTACTTGCAAAGTTCATGATTTTATTTTTCTTTACAGCTGAATAGTGTTTCACTATACAGAGGTACACATTTTCATTATCAGTTCATCAGTTGAGGGGCATTTACATTGTTCCCATTGTCTACTTAGTGTGAATAGAGCAGCAATAGACATGGTTGAGCAAATATCTGGGGTAGAATACTGAGTTCTTTGAGCATATGACAAGGAGTCATGTGGCAGATCTACTTCAAGCACTTTGAGAATTTTCTATTTATTTTCTATATGTTTGCAATCCCACCAGCAGCAAATAAGGGTTTCTCTTTCCTCATGGCCTCACCGAATTTGTTGTCAGTGTTTTCTTGAGCTTGGTAATTCTGACTTGGGTAAGATGAAATCTCAAAGGAGCTTTAATTCGTATTTCCCTAATTGCTAAGGATGTTAAACACTTTTAAAGGTATTTCCATCATTTTTATTTCTTCTACAGTGAACTCTGTTCAGATCCCTGCCTCCCTTGTTTAGCTGTTTGTTTTCTAAGCTCCTTGCTTTTTGAGTTGTGAACCCTCCTCCCCAAATTTAATCCCCTGTCAGATGTGTAGCTGACAAAGATTCTCTGCCACTCTATGGCATTCCTCTTCATTTGCTTGTCCCCTTTGCTGTAAGAAGGTTTTTAGCCAGGTGTGATATCACACATCTTTAATCCTAGCACTGGGGAAACAAAGGCAGGAGGGTATGTGTGAGACTGAGGCCAGTCTGGTCTACATGTTTGTAGTAGGACATTTCTCTCCTGCCTGTCAGTTCCTGAATACTCAGAGACTTAATGTTACTTATAAATGCCATTCGGTAGTTCAAGCTTATTACTAACTAGCTCTTATGCTTAAATTAACCCAGAATTCTTATCTATGCTTAGCCATGTGGCTTGGTACCTTTTCTCAGTCCAGCATTCTCATCTTCCTTCCTATGTGCCTGACTGCCTAATGCATCTCTGCCCTTCCTCTTCCCAGAATTCTCTTAGTCTGGTCACCCACCTATACTTCCTGCCTGGCTACTGACCAATCAGTGTTTTATTAAACCAATACAAATGTCAAATCTTTACAGTGTACAAGAGCATCATCTCACAGAACACAGTGAGTTCTAGGACTGCCAGAGCCACAAAGGAAAAAAACAAAACAACAACAAAAAAGCTTTTTAGTTTTATGAGGTTTTATTTATCAATTGTTGACCTAATTCCTGAGGAAATGGAGTCCTATTCAGCCTACTCAGAAAGTCCTTTCTTATTCATTTTTTAAGCTGCTTGAGTTCTTTGATAATGTTTAGAATTCTTCTTTTAATATCTGTGTCTCAGAGTTCATCTAGGTAATTCCCACTGGAGAGCACATGTAGGTTATCCTCACTGGAGGGCACTTCTATAGCACTAGTGGATTTAAAGGGTATGTTTTGCCTTGATTTATCATATTGTTTGTGGTATGTGATGTGGCCCAAAGATGCGGACGTTTTTGTTATTGTATGTCTGATGTGAGCCTAGCCTGCCTCTGATGAGTGAAAGCTAGTTTTGGTCTTTGCTCTTGCTCAAGCATGCTTGATTTCAGATCATGTATGATGAGTTGGTGGTCAGTTCTTTCACTATTCCATGTTGATTTTTGATTAGAGTGACTAAAGTGTCTTGAAGTCAGTGTGTGAAAGTGTGTGAACTGGAAACATGGCCGGGTCTGGTGTGTAGGCCTGCTACCTCAGCTAAGTCTGGCAATGTGAGTGTAACGTTAGGTGAGCTGGAGATCTTTGTTTTATTTTCACCCTCAGGCCATCAAATATATTTGAAAACACAAATATAATGATTGCCTTCTACTTTGCTATATATTTTATATGGAAGAAATTTGAGGCTCTATATATTGGCTAATCTTTTTTGCCTGTTTTTTTGAGACAGGATGTTATTGGCTGGCCTTTAACTCACAGCATAGACCAGACTGGCCTCAAGCTCAGACATCTAACCTGCCTCTGCCTCCTCAGTGCTGAGATTAACGCAATATGCCACCACACATGATATGGCTGATCCTCCCTCCCTTTTTTTTCCTTTTATAAAAAGTAGATGTTTTTTCTCATACAGTGAATCCTGATTGTACTTACCTCTTACTCTACTCCACCTAGTCTTCCCCACCTCCCCTTCCTCCAGATTCACTTTTTTCTATCTCTCATTCAAAAATAATAGGCTTCTAAGCCATAATAAACACACATGACAAAATGAAATATAAGATGAAGCAAAAACTATCATGTTTAAGTTCAACATGGCAACCCAATAGGAGGAAAAGAGTCTCAAGATCAGATGCAGCAGTCAGGGATCCACTTGAACAATAAAAATACTAAGTTAATAACTATAACATATATGCAGAGGGCGTGTGTGCAGACCCATGTAGGTCCTGTGCTTACCATTTCAATCTTGTGAGTTCATATTGCCTTACTTGGTTGATGAAGAGGGCTTTTGAAACACGAATTCTAGTTGTCGTTAAATGAAAACTCAGAGCCAGATATCAGGGGAAAGCTGGGATATCAGAGACAGGAAACACCACAGTCAAATCTCACCCAGCCAACTTCTCAAGGTAAAAGCTATCTTCCAGTTTCCTCAGCCTGACTCCTTTGTTGCTTCTACAGAATAAATCTCTTTCTCTCTACACCTGCCTTAAATACTGTCTTCGCCCAGTTGTTTCACTTCCAGGTTCAACTCTGCATCATAGTCCAGAGTTAAGATTAAAGGTGTGAGCTATTATTTAATTGTTAGGCCTTGAACTCACAGAAACACAGAAAGACCTCTGTCTCTGGAGTTATGGGATTAAAGGCATAGGTCACACCACTCCTGGTCTTTCCCTTGCTAGGATTAAAGGCATGAGTTACCACTCTCTGACCCTCCTGGATTGACTGTGGGTGGATCTGTTCTCTGATATTCCAGACTGGTTTTACTACACATATAACATATCACCAAAGGCCTTGTTCTCATTGTGTCTTTCATCCCCTCTGGTTTTCACAATATTTCTCCCTCTTCTTGCATAGAATTCCCTGAGCTCTGAGGGGAGACTATCAGTTTATACTCTCTTCTCGGAAAGTCTGGCTGTGGGTATCCGCATGTGTTCCCATCTGCTGCTGGAGGAAGCCTCTCTGATGATGACTGAATAAGGCATTGATCTATGAGTATAGCAGAATATCATTAGGAATTATTTGGTTGATTTTTTTCTTATAATTTATACCAGTAGTGTTTGGTTTTATCCAAGACCTCCGGGATATCAAGTGTCTGGTTTTTGGTTACCCAAGCAGTGTTGAGTGTGAGTTCCTTCTTGTGTAGTAGGCCTTAGATCAAATCAGACATTGGTTGTCTTCCCCACATGTACTATGCTAGCATATTTTGCAGGTGGGACAGATTATAGGTCAAAGGTTTTGTGGTTGGGTTGGTGTCCACATTTCTCTTTCGGCAGTCTACAGAGTACCTTCTCACACCAGAAAGACTACAGTATAGAGGTGAGGGCTCCATGTAGGCACTGGATTGACTTCTCCAAGTGTAATAAGTTGTGTAGGTATTGTCCTTGCTGGCAGTTTGCAGAGAGTAGCCTTTTGTCTTAGCAACAGCTAGGATGGTTTGGAGATTTTCATGGGACCACCTTAGTCAGCAACTCAATAGAATGCATGCTAGTCCCACCACTAAAAGCTTCGTCTGGCTACAAGAGATGCTCAGTTAAAATTCTACATCTCTCATTGCTAGGAGTTCTCGTTAGGATCACCTTCACCGAGCCCAGGAAGTTTCCGCTACAATAGGTTTCCACACCATCCCCCAAGTACCTCCTAGTTCCTATCCCCACCCTCCCCAGTGTGCTCATAGAATCTATTCTATTTCCCCTTTCCCAGGAAGATTCCTGCATCCCCTAGGCCCTCTTCTTTACCTAATCTCTATGAGTCTACAGACTGTAGCTTGGTTATCATTTTCTTAATGGCTAATATCTCCTTGTAAGTAAATATATGCCATATTTACATTTCTGGGTCTGCATTTCCTTGCTCAGGATTTTTTCTAGATCCATTTGCCTGCAAATTTTACAGTGCCATTTTTTAAAACAGCTGAATAATATTCCATTGTGTAAATGTATTCCATGTTCCTTATCTATTCTATTAAGGGCCGTCTAGGTTGATTCTAGTTTCTGGAAATTATAAGCAAAGCCACAATGAATATGGTTGAGCAAGTGTCCTTGTAGTAGAATGAAGTATGGTTTGGGTATATGCCCTAGAGTGGTATACTATACCTTAGTCTTGAGGTAAATTAATTCCTAACTTTCTGAGGAACCACCATATTGATTTCAAGAGTAGCTGTACATGTTTTTACTCCTATACACAATGGAAGAGTGTTCCTCTTGCCCCACATCCTCTCCAGCATAAGTTGTCACTTGTGTTATTAGGCTTAGCCACTCTGACAGGTGTTAAGGTGAAATCTCAAAGTAGTTTTTATTTGCATTTCCCTGATGGCTAAGGATGTTGAACATTTCTTAAGTGATTCTCAGCCATTTGAAATTCATCTATTAAGAATTCTCTGATTAAATATGTACTTCATTTTTAAATTAGATTATTTGATTTTTTGAAATCTAGTTTCTTGAGTTCTTTATATATATTATATATATTTTATATATAATCATATTATATATATCTCTTTCAGAGATAGAGTTGGTAAGATTTTTTTCCCATTCTGTGAGATGACACTTTGTCCAATTGACAGAGTCCTTTCCCTTACAGGAGCTTTTCAGTTTCATGAGATCCCATTTATTATTGATCTTAGAGCCTACACTATTGGTCTTCTGTTCAGAAAATCTTCTGTGTCATTGTGTTCAGGGCTCTTGCCCACTTTCTATTCTATCAGGTTCAGTGTGTTCAGTCTTTGATCCACTTGTACTTGATTTTTGTGCAGGATGATAAATATGAATCTATTTGCATTCTTCTACATGCTGACATTAACTTTAACCAGCACCATTTGTTGAAGATGTCATTTTTTTCTAGTGTGTATTTCTGGCTTCTTTATGAGAAATCAAGTATTCATATGTATGTGAATTTATGTCTGGAACTTTAATTTAATTCCATTGATCATGTGTCTATTTTTATACCAATATCCTGCAGTTTTTATTACTATAGCTCTGCAGTACAACTTGAAATCAAAACTGATGAGACATCCAGAAATTCTTTTATTGTTCAGGATTGTTTTTCTGTAGGAAATTAAGAATTGTTCTTTCAAAATCTGAAAATAATTGTGTTGGAATTTTGATGGGAGTTGCATTAAATCCGTAGATTACTTTTGGTAGGATGACCATTTTAATCCTATATTATAATAGACTATATTAATCCTACTGATCGATGAACTTGGGGGATCTTTCCACTTTCCAATACTTTTTCTTCAGTTTCTTTCTTCAAGAATTTAGATGTTTGGTTTTTTTTTTTTTTTAATACAGGTTTTTTACTTGCTGGATTTACCCCAAGATATTTTTTATTATTTGATGCTATTATGAAAGGTATTGTTTCTCAGATTTCTTTCTCAGTCTGTTTGTCATTTGTATTTAGGAGGGGAGGGCTACTAATTTTTTAAAAAATTAATCCTGTATCCAGGAACATGGTTGAAGGTATTTATCAGCTGTAAGAGTTCTCCAGTAGAATTTTTAGGATTACTTATGTATACAATCATATCAATTGCAAATAATGATACTTGAAATTCTTCCTTTCCAATTTGCATTTTCCTGATCTCCTTATTGCTCTAGCTAAAATCTCAAGTACTATATTGACTATATATGGAGAGAGTGGACAACCTTGCCTTGTTTCTGATTTTAGTGGCATTGTTTTGAGTTTCTCTCTATTTAATCTGACATTAGTTTTAGGCTTTCTGTAAACTGCCTTTTTTATGTTTAGGTATGTCTCTTTCATCCCTAATCTCTCCAGGACTTTTATCATGAAGGGATGTTGGTGTAATGATTTAAAAAAAAAAAAAAAAAAAAAAGTCTCCTGGTGAATGATTAGATAGAAAAGGTTTAAAGTTTAAAGCTTAAGTTGTGAGTTTCTAAGACAATGTTTTAGGGTCTAAGAAGGTGTTTTAAAATGCATAAATACAAGTTATCAAGGCCTGAAGATGGGAAGGCTTCAACTGTGATAAGAACGTGGCTTGCTGTGTGTAAATACAGGGTCTGAGGATGAAAAAGTAAAGCAGGTACCTTTCAGTGAGTCCTGCCAAGGTCTGCCACTGAGCAAGCAGAGTTACTGACAACAGTGCAGGAGGTTTATGGTGGGAATGAAAGAGTGGAATGCTGTAACAGAGTGGGGATATGAGAAAGGCAGACAGGCAGACAGGCAGACAGAAAGATCAGGGAGGAGACAAGAGCAAGAAGAGAGGTAAGAGAGGATCCCGAGGAAAGAGAGTGAGCTGTGTATGACTGTTACAGGGTGCACATGTTGCACAGCTAACAGTGGAAGGTACCTGGGGACAGGTGATGATGTAACTGCTTGGGCAGCGGAGGCAGGCTGCTGCTGCAGTGGAAACTAACAGTTGGATTGCATTTAATAAGATGAACATGTGGGTTTTTTCTTTCAGTTTGTTTAGATGGTGGGTTACATTGGCTGATTTTGTATGTTGAACCATCTCTGCATCCCTGGATGAAGCCTTTGATCATGGTGGATGATCTTTTTAATGTGTTCTTGGATTTGGTTTGCAAGTATTTTATTGAATATTTTTGCATCCATGTCATGAGGGAAATTAGTCTGTAATTCTTTTTCTTTGTTGAGTCTTTGTGTGGTTTGGGTATCAGGGTAAATGTGGCCTTATGAAATTAACCTGGCAATATTTCTTCTGTCTCTATTTTGTGCAATAATTTGAGGAGTATTAGAATTAGCTCTTTTTTGGAAGTCTGGTAGAATTCTTCTCTACAACTGTCTGGCCCTAGACTTTCTTTGGTTGGGAGATTTTAATGGCTGCTTCTATTCCTTAGGGGTTATAGTTTTGTTTATCTGGTCTTGACTGAACTTTGGTAAGTGGCATCTATTAAGAAAACAGTCCATTTCTTTTAGAGTTTTCAATTTGGTGGAGTATAGTTTTGTTTTATTTCGTTTAAGTATGCCCTCATGATTCTCTGGGTTTTCTCAGTGTCTTTTATTATGACCACTTATTGTTTCTGATTTTGTTAATTTTTATACTCTCTCCACCTTTAGTTAATTTGAATAAGAGGTTGTCTATCTTGTTGATTTTCTCTAAGAACAGACTCTTTGTTTCATTGATCCTTTGTATTGTTCTCTTTGTTTCTGTTATTAATTTCAGCTCTGAGTTTGTTTACTTTTTGCTGTTTACTCCTCTTAGGTGTGTTTGCTTCTTTTTCTTTTAAGAAGGTTCTCACCCTTTCTAATGCTGACTTTATAATACAGTTCCTCATGTTGTGGTGATCCCTAAGCATTGCTGTTGTTACTATTTCATAACTGTGATTTTGCTACCATTATAAATATCTGATATGAGGTTCCTCTGAAAAGGCTGTTGCATTGTTCTAGAGCTTTCACGTGAGTTGTTAAGTCGCTAGCATGAGATCTCTCTAATTTCGTCATGAAGACACTCAGTGCTGTCAGCTTTCCTCCTAACCCTGCCTTCATTGTGTTCCAGAGGCTTTGGCATGTTGCGCATTCATTTTCATTGATTTCTAGAAAGTCTTTTTTTTTTTCATTTCTATCCTGACCCACTTTTCATTCAGTAGTGAGTTGCTTAGTTCCCATGAGTCTGTAAGCTTTCTGTTACCTCTGTTGTTGCAATCCAGCTTTTGACCATGGTGATCTGAGAGGATTTGGGGAGTTATTTCAATTTTCTTGTATCTGTTGAGATTTATTTTGTGTCTAAGTATATTGTCAATTTCATAGAAAGTTCCATGAGGTGCTGAGAAGAAGGTATATTTTTTGTGTGTGTTTAGGTGAAATGATCTGTAAATGTCTGTTAGGTTCTTTTGAATTATAATGTTTGCTAGCTCCAGTGTTTCTCTGTTTAGTTTTTATGTGGCTGACCTGTTCAGTGGTGAGATTGGGGTGCTGAAGTCTCCCACTGTCAGTGTGTGAGGGTCAATATGTGATTTAAGCTGCAGTAGTGCTTCTTTTTACAAATTTGAGTGCATTTGTATTTGGAGCATAGATATTAAGAATTGTAACATCCTCTTAGTGGATTTTTCCTTTGACAAGTATGTAGTGTTCTTCCCTACCTATTTTTATTAGCTTTGGTTTGAAGTCTATTTTGTTTGATATTAAAATGGCTACACCATTTGCTTCTTAGGTCCTGCCTGGAATATCTTTTTTCCAACCCTTTACCTTGAGGTAATGTCTATCCTTAATGTTGAGGTGTGTTTCTTTGATGCAGCAGGAAAATAGATTCTATTTTCATATCTATTCTGTTAGTCTGTGTTATTTTATTGGGTAATTAAGACAATTTACATTGAGATATATCAATGACAAATGATTGCTGATTCCTGTTATTTTGGTGGTGCCAGGTGGTGGTGGTGGTGCTTGATGGTGTATGTATCTTTTGATTTTGTTGGTGTGAGATTATTTATTCCCTGTATGTAATTAACCTTCTTCTTAGGTTGGAGTTTTCCTTCTAGCACCTTCTATAGGTCTGGATTTGTAGATTAGATAATGTTGATTTGCTCTTGTTTTAGATATTTTATTTTATTTTAATATGCATTGATGTTTTGCCACGGGTGTCAGGTCCCCTGAAACTGGAATTAAAGATAAATGAGCTGCTATATGGATGCTGGCAATTTAACTGGGGTCCTCTGGAACAGCAGTCAGTGCTCTAACTGCTGAACCATCTCTCCAGTCTCATGATAGATAATGTTTAAATTGAACCTATCATGGAATAACTTATTTTCTCCATCTAGTGTGGTAGAAACTTTTGCTGAGTATAGTATTCTGGGCTGGCATCTGTGGTCTCTTGGAGTCTATAGCTTATCTGCCTGGCACTTCTGGCTTTTAGAGTCTTCATTGAGAAGTTAGGTGTAATTCTAACAAGTCTGCCTTTATATGTTACTTGCTCTTTTTCCTTTGCAGCTTTTAATATTCTTTCTTTGTTCTGTATGGTTAGTGCTTTGATTATTATGTATTGAGGGGAGTTTTCTTCCAGGTCCAATCTACTTGGTGTTCTTTATGCTTCTTGTACATAGGCATTTCCTTCATTAGGTTAGGAAAATATTCTTTTATGATTTTGTTGAATACATTTTCTGGCCCTTTGACCTGGGTTTCTTCTCCTTCCTCTATACCTATTATTCTTAGGTTTGATTTTTTTATAGTGTCCCAGATTTCACTGATGCTTTGTGTCAGGAGTTTTTAAAGTTTAACATTTTCTTTGATCAGTATATCCATTTCTTATATAATATCTTCAACACCTGGGATTCTCTCTTCCATCTCTCGTATTCTGTTGGTGAAGCTTGCCTCTGTAGTTCCTGTTCAAAGGCTTAAATTTTTTTATTTTCAGAATTTCCTCAGTTTAGGTTTTCTTTTTTGCTTCTATTTCTATTTTCAGATCTTGAACAGTTTTGTCTCCTTCAATTGTTTCTTTCTTTCTTTTTCTTTTTTTTTTTCTTTTGAATTTTTTAAGGAATTTATTCATTTCCTCCAGTTGTTTATTTGTGTTTTTCTTGATTTCTTTAAGGAATTTATTTATTTTTTAAGGATCTCTGTCATCTTTATATAGTTGGTTTTTAAGGTCTTTTATTGTTGCTGTTCAAATATTGAAATATTCAGTGCCTGCTACGGTAGGATAGGGCTCTAGTGGAAAATCCAACATATTTTCCTGGCTTTTGTTGCTTGTGTTTTTACAGTGGCATCTTGGAATCTAGGTTTGGAATAGGTCTAGGTACTGATTTCTGGGTTTAATTTGTTGGGTGGGTGTTTCGTTCCTTGGTTTCTGTTTTCTCTCTAATTTGCAGTAAGTGTGATTGCCGTATGTTGCCTGTATGGTAAATTGCATAGCAATATGTATGAGTGTTGTGGTGTGCTCTTCTTTATGTCTTCTATACCTAGTGTTCTTATCCTTTAAGGGTGGGGACCAACAAACTTCTCTGATGCCACATGGTCTATGTCATAACTATAGATTCTTTTTTAAAAATATTTATTTATTTATTATGTATACAGTATACAGAAGAGGGCACCAGATCTCATTATAGATGGTTGTGATCCACCATGTAGTTGCTGGGAATTGAACTCAGGACCTCTGGACGAGCAGTCAGTGCTCTTAACCTCAGAGCCATCTCTCCAGCCCCCAACTATAGACTCTTATTCCAACATAAAAGCAACTACAGATTCTATGCCAGCAAATGAGAAGCACTGTTTCCAAAAAGTTTTATTTATGATGTAAAAATGTATACGTTATACATCATTTTCACATAGAAATTATTAGTCCATTACCCTTTTCCCTATTTAAAAATATAAAACCAACTCTTAGTTCAATGATCCTCAAGACAAGTGGACTAAAATCCCTAATACCCAAGTTCCAGAAGACACGTCTAACTTATGCTAGGTATGATGGCACATGGCTGTAATCCCAGCATCCTAGAAGCCAAATGGATCACAAGTTTGAGGCCAAAATTGGGTATAGAGCAAGTTCCAGGTCTTTGCTACAAAGTTAAATTGTATCTCAGTAGGAAAAACTAAAATAAAACAGTTTTTGCCAAGGGTCACACTACTGATTATTGTTCAGATTATTTTGAGAAATGATAATAATATTATTAATTGATAAATAAAGTATAGAAAGTGCTTATGGTGAATGTAAGAACCAGTTACTATTATAAAGATTGTTATCATTTTATGTCATGTTTTAAAAATAATTTTGTCATTCTCAATTATCATAAAGTTTTCTAAGACTCATAAAAGTCTAGACTATAAAATGTATAAAGATGCCAAAAAGTCAGGACCTATCTAGTAGATTCAGGTGTTAAAAGAACTAATTTATTCAATATAAAACTTTTTTAAATAAACAAGCAAATAAATAAATAAATCAAAAGCCCTGGATTTACTGAAAGTATAAATAAAAAATAGAAATTAACTTTTAGATAAGTATTTTATATTTACTTTTATAACAACTGAGTAGTACTATATTTGAATAAATACGGTGCTGGACAAATCTGAGATATTCCTCTTTACAATACAACGAGTGGATAAATCAACAAAAAGAGTGATTTGGAATTGTAAATCTGGCATGACCTGAAGTCTTTGGAGTTTTGTCAGTAGATAGTTTCTAAAATAAGACAGCAAATGGATAAAAGGATCAAGACGTGAATCAAAGCATGAACAACTGCAGATAAACTAGACTCCTGAGTAATAAATCTTGAATCTCACTGTTTGATCACCCTTATCAGGAAGAAGCCTGAGAAAATAGAAGTGCCCTGCATCCTGCCCAGAAGGTCAAGGACACACTTGGCATCATCAGCTTCACATTCCGAAGAGGAGGACCCTCCACTGAGAATGCAAAGAATGGTGTATGGGTCTTGATGAAGCCTCCACTGAGGGGGCTGCATTTCCACTGAACCACAGCAAGGCAGCATTTAGGGGTTTCAGAATTACACACTTTGAGGCTCTTCAGATGTTAGACAGAATCTTTGTTGATGTGGGACAACTGCCCCACATTCCAATAGATGAGAAAAACTTACACCAAGCTGCAAGCAAAATGTGATACAATTTTTAATCAAGCAACATAAGAGAAACACACATGGAAAAAATAGCAAAAGGCCTTGCCAAGCATAATGGATGCTGTCTCTGTGTAGCAAGATTTAAGTTGACTTATTGACCTGTTTTCTTTTACTTTTTCTTTGTTCTCCAGGTTTGCTATTGAATGTATTAATTTTAAAATAGAAAAGTTATTTTTAAACAATAGTAGGTCAAAGAGAGGTTGCTGATAATTAAGTGATATTAAGCAAAAAAAAAAATTATTTGACAACACTTACCAAACAATCAGTGTCTTATCTCAGTACATCATATCAGAGTGTGGTCACAAAATGCTATCTTAATGCTTTAATCTTTTGTAAAGTACTCAATAAGGAAGTAGCCTATGTATTTTATTGGTATTAGTTACTGTTACACTCCACTAAAAAATTAAAACTTGTTAAGAAATATGCCTATAAAATTGCATATTTAGAGACAGGGAATACCCTGAGAGTAATCCCAAGGCCTGAACAGCAAACCTTGCTCAATTAGACTTGTAGCAACTCATAGCTCAATGAATTATTGTTACTAAGCTTGCATGATTGCCACTATTGATAAAACAACTATCATTTTCTTACACATTTTCTATTTCAGTCACTGACACTTGTCTGTAGTTCTGCAAGCTCTCTAACAATGTGTGAGCCCTGGAGCTCTGCCATCATCTGCTTCAATTTTCAGAATGTAGCCCTTTGTCCAGACACTAAAAATAGGTACAGTTTTGGGCTTAATCCACTGTTCCCTAACTTGATAGAAAAGAGAATGATTTGTATCTGGTCAGATGTCTTCACTAACTTAGGAATATAAATTCTCAGACAGAATCTTCTTGGCTTGGTGTCAATTGACTCTTGTGTGCAGCTTTACCTAAAGGCTCAGTCACTTGTCACCTGGTCTGATTGCTGAAGATGCTTGACAAGTCATGTGTCTTCATCATTACACAGCCGGGTTCTCTGGAAGCTGAGAAGTTAACTTGTGAATTCTAATTCCCTGAATCTTCAAGAATGGGGATTTAGCCCAAAGGGGTAGCTCACACCTATATTCCTAGAACTCAAGTGGCTGAAGCAGAAAGATCTTTCAGAGTTCAAGACCATTTTAGGCTATCTAGTCAGTTCCAGTCTGACCTAGACAACTGTGTGAGACCTTGTCTCAAAACAACTGCACTCAAGAAAATTGGCCTTCTTTCCTGCCTGGGCAACACAGTGGAGCTGACCCTGTTGGCGGAGTGAGCCAGCCATGACGTTGTGAGCATGGGAGAGCTGTCCCTATTACTCATCTGTCATGTGGCAGCATGGGTGGGGAAGAAATGCCAACTCCACCTCCCCCCCATAAAATGCCTAAGGCAGATGGAAGAGTTGGCACTGAGGTCATAAGAGCGGGAGAGCTGGGCCAGCCCCTCGTCTATGCACCTCTGGGGAGAGTGAGCCCTGCATGGTGCCTGGAAAACAAGTAAAGCTGTCCTGGGTGTCATTAGGACCATGGCTGCAAAAGGTGAACTCACCAGGGCAATTCAGAAGAGCTCACCCTGGTGGACTGACCAACCCTACAATTACCCAGGCACAGAACCTGGGTTATGGCCCACCCCAATGTCCACCCCATCTATGATCTATGAGAGCACATGAAGGAACCGATTCGGTAGGATCTCCATAACACAGGGCAACAGCAGGATAACCAAGAGGAGTCCCAGCGAGGGTCCAGCATCAATAGCATAGCAGAAGCAGAGGCCTGGAACCAAACCAACGATTCTTTTTGCAAATCGTGCCTGCGTGTAAAAATGTATAGATAAAGAGGGTTACTGAATGATTCTCTATGTCATACTGCAGCTTCCATGATGAAATCTTTTCCTTCCCCCTCTTCCCTTTTTTTCTCTTAAATTTTATTTTGTTTTATTCTGAGAAGGAGGGAAATGGGTGAGATCAGGAAGCATGATGTGAGAGATACAAAGAATAAATAAAAAGAAAGTTTAAAAAACTTCAACAAAAGAATTAAGAACCCATTAAGAGTTTGAGAGCCAGGTGTGGTGGTATGTAACTTTAAGCCCAGCATTTGGGTGGCAGAAGCAGGTAGATCTCTGTGAGGCCACTCTGATCTACAGAGTGAGGGCCAGGACAGCTAGGCCTGTCACACAGAGATCTCCTGTCTCCCCCTCCCCTCAAAAAAGAGTTTGAAACTGGTCTGGGCTACATGATTTCTCTTAAGAAGGGTGAAGAGGGAAACGAAGAGGAAGAGAAACCATGAGGGTAAAGGGGGAGAAGATAATAAGAATACCAGACCAATCAAAGTTACACAGTGAGACTCTGTCACTTAAAGAAAAGAGAGAGGAAGGGTAGAGGTGACGGGGATGGAGATGTGTTGATGTGTTCTTATGTTTCCTTATTTAAAGCAAATCCAAAGAAACGGAACTTTCCATGTGAGTATGTCCATCCTTCAGGTATATAGTTCAGTAGTAGAGTGTTTGCATGTACAAAATCTCTGTTTTGGTTAGGTTTTTATTGCTGTGAAGAAACAGCATGACCATTGCAACTCTTATAAATGAAAACATTTAATTGAGGTGATGGCTTACAATTTCAGAGGTTCTGTCCATCATCATGGCGGGGGAGCATGGTGACATGCAGGCAGACGTGGTGCTGGAGCTGAGAGTCCTACATCTTAACTCAGACACAGCAGGAAGTCGACTGACTCATTGGGCAGTATTCTGAGCATAGGAAACCTCAAAGCTTGCCCCCACAGTGACACGTTTCCTCCAACAAGGCCATACCACACCAACAAAGCCACACCTCCTAATAGTACCATTCCCTATGAACTCGGAAGGGGCAAATAAATTTAAACTACCACAGCCCTCCAACAACAACAACAAAAAGCATGGCATGTGTAATTCCAGCACTTGGGAGACTAAAGTGGCAGCAGTCATGAGTTCAAGACCAATTTCTGCTACAGGGTGAGTGAGACAATGTCTTTAGTTTTCTATCTATGATCAGCTGGAGAAACACAATCTCATCCTTCAAGGTTCCTTCCAACTCTACCAAATTGGGCATTTTCCCTGTGTGTTGATTCAACATATTTGTAGCAGCATGAAGCACTCTGTGCTAAGGTGTTCCTGGACACCTGGTTGCCCAAGGCACACCTGCAGTCCTCAATAAATTTACATTACATGTGAGTTTGCATCCTAGTTAGTACTAGCATTTCTTTCCCAAATAAATAATACTAAAATGAATGATTCCTTTCTGAAACAGTACCTATGTAATTTCAAGAAATTCTTCAATCTGCTTAATTTCTTCCTTTTTTTTCAATTTGATATATTATTTATTGTGGGGGTTTTTGTTTGTTTGTTTGGTTGGTTGGTTGGTTGGTTTTTTATCCATGTATCCCCTTGTTCAGGCTCCCTTCCCCCTCCTGCCCCTCCCAGTCACTCACTCTTCTCTCCATCAGTTATCTCCTCCCCAGCAAGGTCAGGAGGTCAAAATAATCTTTGCAGACTTGCATTCAGAATATTTTAATTGATAGTTCCTGTGTACAAAGTTAATTTTTGCCATTCTTCTTGAGGGTGGTAGGTAAGGAACTTACAGCCAGATTTCTTATCAATAAGATTGACCTTCATGGATAGTACAATGTGACTTGTAGCAACTTATCAGTCATGATGAGGGATTTTAGCACACCTTCTAAGGAATCCACAAGCATGGACTCCTGAGATTCTTATCCGTACTGATGTCCCATAACTATTTGAACATCCCAGCTCCTTCTGTTTCTGCACTCAGCAACCCTCTCTTTCCTCTCTTCATGATATCACCACTCCTCTTTTCAGGCTTCCTTCCTATTAGCTGTTCCTGGGCATTTCTGCTAACAGTCTAATTTCCTTCTGAGAGCGAGAGAGGCTATTAACTTTCTGTTCTGGAAACTCCTCCAGTGCACAAAGCTTCAAGGCCAAGAACAGGAGGAAGAGTGGCTTTGCCAGCCTCCCCCAAACCCACACGGGAATCATCATGACCTCCAGCAGATGCAAATCAGGGCCCATAGTCTCAGCCCAGATCTCCTTATATCCAGTGTGTGTGTGTGTGTGTGTGTGTGTGTGTGTGTGTGTGTGTGTGTGTGTGTGTCTGAAGTCTAAAGTCAGTGGACAGCAGAAGAAACTCTGGCCTGAAGTGACACTATATAGCATAGGTGGAATGTTAGCAGATTGCAGGTACCAGCAGCTGGCGTTTGTGAAGGTGGGCTGAAATTGGGTACTTTGGGTAATCTACCTCCACAATAAAAATCCAGAAATCCAGGGTCACCAGAGGGTTTAGAGTCTGAAATAAAGTTTTCAGCCCAGTCTTGTGTGCAACTTTTAGGCAGGGTTGCTCATTTAGGAGAATGTAAGAAGCCAGCACTCCCTCTGACATTTCCAGTAAGAGAACCAAGGGTGTTTGTTCCTGGAACCACTGCTTTGGGGTGGGGGTGGAGGTGAGGGAGGCTACTGTCCTTTAACTGCCGAGAGCCAGTTTCTATCTCCTGGCATCACATAACCCCTTGTCTAGTCCTGTCTATAGAAGCTGAAGCCTGATTGTAAGACACATACTCCCAGATATGTTCTGTCTTGTTTTGTTTTGTGGAGATAGAGTTTCAAGTAGCACATCCTGGACTTGGACCCCTTATATCATATCAACCCTCCTGCTTCCATCTTGGAAATGCTAAGATTATAAACACACAACAGATAGCACATGTCTTAGTTAGGATTTCTATTGCTCCAATAGAACACACCAGGACCAAAAGCAGCTTGGAAGACAAAGGGTGTATTTCATTTTAACACTTTCTGCTAACAGCTCCTCACCAAAGGAAGTTGGGGCAGGAACCAGGAGGCAAAAACTGATTCATAGACCATAGAAGGATGCTGCTTATTGGCTTTATCCCCAGGGCTTGCTCAGCTTGCTTTTTTTATACACCCCGAGGGCCACCTGCCCAGGGATAGTACCACCCACAATGGGCTAGGCCCAGCCAAATTACTAATTAGAAAATGCACTGCCATCTTGCCTGCAGCTAAAACCTATGGGTGCATTTTCTCAGTTAAAATTCCCTCTTTCCAAATAACACTAATTTGTTTAAATCTGACATAAAACTACCTAGGATAGTATTCTACCTATGTGTTGGCTCCTGAAAACAGGAGAATAATCAAAATTTGGATGGAGCTCTGGACCATTTTCTATTTAAGCATTAAGCTCATGCAAACCCAGAAGACTTTAGCCAGCAGTAGGAGCTACATAAAATTTGGTTGGTGAAATGAATGAATGACTTCCCTAATTTGTTCCAGTACATTAGGGGGTTGCAGTCACCTTTTGCAGCTCCTGACCACTTCTTAATCTACTATGGTAAAGTGAGTGCAGACCATGTCCCAAAGCCAGCGTCCTCACCTAAGAATTCTCTATATCACATTTTTTTTTAATCATTTGAGAAAATCCTTCAATAAGAAGTATAAAGGACTTGTTACCCCTTTTGTGTCTTTTTATAAATCGACTTAAATTTTTTTTACTTGTTTTTTTGAGACAGGCTCTCACTCTGTGTCCCTGGTTAGCCTGGACCTCTCCTCCTTCCCCAGACTGACCTCTAACTCATGACAATTCTGCCTCAGCCTTCCAAGAGCCGAGATCATAGATGTGCACCATCATGCCTTGGACAATTCAATTTTCTAAAGTCAGTTTCAGTTTGTATCAAGATTTGGCAAAGCATATAGCAGTCCCACATCACACTTATGCACAGCTGCCCCACTGTCAAAGTCCAGTGTTGTGGAATGGTATGTCTGTCGGCACTCAGTGATCACTCTCACTGATGAGCATCAAGAGTTCCTTGCAGACTTTGAAGAAGTGCCTTGCTCTTTCTAAGACACGACTTTTGCAGTCTTAGACTTGTTTTCTCATTCCCTTGACTCTGATGTTGTGAGCCAAAAGACAGGAAGCATTCAGTCAAAGAAGGGATCCCAAGCCTCCACATCAGTGAAGTCACTGAGTTAGAAAATTGTTCTTCTTAGAGGCATGGTCCTGTGCATTTTGAAGAATGTATGGTCCTATGGCATTTAGAAGAATCCCAATCCTAGATTAGTTAGCTGTCAATCACAGCCTAGGTTAACAATGAAAAAAAATCACCAGTGAATGGCAAATACTCTCTAGCTACAAATTTATGCCAGACCTAGAACTTGTAATCCAGAGGAATGAACAACGGTGGTGAAATTTAAGTCAGCAGTGAGGAAAGAGAGATGCTGAAATATTTTGCTTTAAAGACCTCTTCAGAGCCCCAGAATCCATAACAATGGCTTTATATTGAGTCCATTCTGTTATCTGTACTGAGCCCACGTGCTAATGTATCCAAGATCTATTTCCACCACTTAATACAATTAAATATATTCTTTTAATCTCAACTATATCCCTGTTCTGAGCCCTTGCATGCACAATACCTTGGTCCCAGCACTTCAAAAACAGAAGTAAAAGCTGATGTTGATAGCAAAGTCATGATGACAAATGACAAAGTCCATAGTTCATGTAGAACTGCAGTCTGGTCTTTACTTGGTGACTCTTTAGCCAGGGAAGCCTATGGTAATAACTTGTGGGTACCTAGCCATTCTTCTATTTCACATTCAGTGCATGTGTAAAAGGAAGCATGGACTCAGCAACTTTCTGAAGAGGCCTTCACTGTACAGTGTTCATTGCAACATAAGACACAGACATCAAAGGTCAGTGGCAGCACTTGGTGCATGCTGGCTTAGGGAATGCTCAGCAAGGCCAGCGTGCGCCTTCGCTGCACACTCAGTGCAGGATAATTCTACAAAAAGTGAATGGAACGTGGCAGTGTGATCCCACAAAGTGTGAATGGAATGTGGCAGGGTGATTTTAACAGCTGCTTCTGTAACGTGAAACTACACTTTCCTCCAGTTTGTATCAGAAGGACACAGAACAGGTCAGAGTTAAGCAGAATAAGGCAAGTGACTCAAAATGACACTTTTTGTTTGTTTGTTTGTTTGTTTTGAGTCCTGCGTAGCCCTGGCTGGCCTAGAACTCAATTTGTAGACCAGTTGGCCTCAAACCCAAAGAAATCTGCCTACCTCTGCCTTCCAAGTGCTGAGGTTAAAGGCATATGCCTCCACTACCTGGCCAAAAGGATCCTAATAATGGCAGCTGTGCTTCCCAGCATTCCTATCAATGGCTCTCTAGCCCCATTTGAAAAATTGTACAATTATCATGCAGGAACACTTGTTTAAAAGACGTTAAAATTGGTTTTCTTCTGATTTTGTAAATGAGTATTATTCCTTTGTTGCTACCCAACGAAACACAAACATTGACAAAATACTTAAAGCAAAGAATAAAACAAGTATTAAAACCAGTGGCTAGAAATGGTGACTCATGTCTAGCACACAGAAGGCTGAGGGAGGAGGTTGGTATGTCTCTGGCCAGCCTGGGCTATATAGCAAGTTATTGCCACACAAAACCTGAAAACCAAATAAATAATAACCAGAAATTTATCTGTATTTATCATATTTTACGTTAAAGACAAGGGCTCTGGTTTTCTAAGACTTTGAAGCAACCTAAGAATTTAACAAAAGCATTGTTTTCTTTCTTTTTTTTTTTTTCATTTTGTTTTTCATTTGAGATGGAGTTTCATTCTGTAACCCAGGCTGGCCAGCTAATTCAAATTTTCAGCAATCCTCCTGCATTAGCTTCTGGAGTGCTGAGTATATAAGCATGAGTCGTTATGTCCAGCTCAAAAGTGCAATGTTTATAAACAACAATGAAAAGCAAATAGATCATATTATTAAAACTACTTAGACAATTACCTGTTGTTCTGTGTAAGAGCCTTTTGCTAACTGGCTGCACTACAGTGCCAGGAGTGAATGCCATGGCCTGAGTCAGAGCTAACGGCACTGAGCAGTGGCTGTGTTTGAGATGTGGCAAGTGTTGTCAGTATTATCACTAGCTCAGTTGGTAGAGATGGCATTTGCACACAAGAAGTCCAGCCCCAAAGTCAGACTTCAGCATTGTTTGAGGCCAGCCACTGAAACAACCCAGAAAATTTGGAATCCTGATGTGAAATTTTTTGGTGAGGGTCTGAGCAAACTGTTAGCACACAGTATTGATTTGGAGCAGGTGGGCAGCCTCTAAAATGCTTTTCTATGTCAGTGGGCATTAGCTGGCAATTCAGGACTAAAGTATGTTTACCTACATTTCATGTTTAATTGGATTTTTCTATTTAGAATAAAAAACCTTTTATTTCCGACTTTGGAAACTGAATTCTAGAGGCACGTGAAAAGACATATGTGTATCAAGAACGCTACTTGAATTTAATGTGACTCTTATGAAGAGAGCTTCCTTAAGTGGACTGTGAATGAGGGGATACATGAGGTTTACATTGCTGCTGAAAAGCTAATATTTGAAAATTAGTGAAAGACTGTATCCGACTTCAGAAAGCCTGGTCCTGCCTCCCTCCTGCCCAGGTTTATTTTCACTTTCCTTTCACTGTGGCAGAGTCAGGACCTTTCAAGATAGTCGATATTTTAGGACATAGCACTGATGAGAACAACAAAGAGGAGTTATAACAGCATGCCAGCCTGAAACTTACTATGTAGCCCCAAATGGCTTTGAATTCACAATCCTATTCCAGCATCAGCTTCCCAAGTATTAAAATTGCACATGCAAACCACTATACTTGCCAAATATCACTATGCATTTTTTTAAGGATGTCTTGTATTATTAGGACTTGAAAGGTGGAGGAATTCTCTGCAAGCCGGGGTAGAACAGCTCTCTTCTTTGTGGCTATTTCCAGTGTCAAGTGCAAAGTCCTTTCCTTAAGTCCTCAGTCCTCTAAAGCACTGACGAGAAAGTGTTCACGTTCTGCTGAAATACTTTCTGTCTTTGCAACAAATTAGCCGCGAATTCCTCCCTTCCAACTGGACTCTTCCTGGGCCTCTTGGTTCCACTCTTCTTCTAGGATTACACTTTCCTCCAGGCCAGGAGCCCTGGAATCTCAGCTCCATTTCTGAGGTAATTTCTGCAGAAAAGCAAGCCTTGGCACAGTAAGTTTAGTTTACTCCGTAGCAGTGGGTGGGGGCGGGGTGGGGGAGAAAGGGAGCATCACTCCACTAGCCTGGAAATCGGACTGGAACTCCTGATAGGCTCCCAGACAGCAAACTCCAGCAGCATGCTAATGCATACTCCATATGATAAACTCTGGGAATCACCAGCAGACATAAAAAACAGTAGCAACAACAAAACCTTCTCCTTCTTGGGCCAGGGTCTCCATGACAATCCCAGAGGCTTTGAGGAGTTGGGGGCGGGGAGTATTTTAAGAACAGAGAGGAAGGGGTTGACTGTGGAATGCAGGCTTCATCTCATTTTCCTGCGTCTTTGGAGGAGGCCACAGGCTGGCAGAGAGACAACAGTCGCAAGAGCCAGACAGGAGTTTGGCAAAGACGCAAAAGACTCTCAAGGAGACTGAATTCCCAAACAATAAATGGCCGCGAGGTTATGGACAGGACACTAACTCCAGCTTGTCTAGAGGTAAAGCTTACTCAAAGGGTACCACCTGGACTTGGTCTCACCTGTTTCAAAGGAAGATCCACAGGGACGATTTGATGGGCGAGGTCTCTGAAGCCTCCTGTGAACTCAAACCAGTGTACTTCCCAAAGCGATGACGTTCCTGAGGTCTCGGTGACATTGCTTAAGTGAAAAGGCTGAGGGTGGTGTCAGCAATTGTTTGGCTGGGCAGTCACAAGTCTTCGGAGATCATAGGATCCTGAGTGTCGGGCAGTTTGATTGGAAAAGGCAAGGGATACAGATGCTCCAAGCTTGGGAATGTCTTTAAGGGTTACCTCAACTACTATTTAACTATTATATGGGTTAAATGTTCATTTATATGCATTGTACTAATTAATTAAGCAAGATCATACCTAAGTAAAAATCAAAGTCTCATGACTAATCAAGAGTAAGTCTTCTATTAGTAATTTTTTGTTTCCATTATTTGCAAAAGTATTTCTAGCTCACACACAATATATTAACTGTTTTATGCCTGTATCCAACTCTGTACATTTTACAAATGTGAAAAATTAGGTAGCTCATCACAATCAGAAGAGAGAGCAATCTCTCATTCCTATACTGGATTCTTTCTTTCTCTCTTCCTCTCTTTAATTTTTTCTTCTTCCTTCCTCTTTCCTCTCTCTCTCTTTTCATGCATTCATTGTTGTGGGGATGGGCATTCATTTGTGCGTAGGTGGGTATGTCACAATGCACACAGGACAACTCTGTGGTGCCAGTTCTCTCCTGCCTTTATATGGGTTCTAGATATTGAACTCAGTGTGCTAAGCTCTTTTTAGCAGCTGAACATCATCATCTTTGATGTTCTATACTCTGGAGTCCAACCTTCCCATCTTGCATCTCCATACTTCAGTTTCATCTTTCTCCAAATGTTGTTTTGTTTTGGGTTTTGGGTTTTGAGACAGAGTCTTACATAGCCCAGAGACTGACTTCTGACTTCATCATATATTGCTGAGGGTGACCCTGAACTCTCCTCTGCCTTCCAGTTCCAAGTGCTAAGATAACAGGCACATATATGCCACACACCCAGCTTTGGAGTTTGACTTCTGTCACTTAGCATTAAGTACTTGAAAGTCATACTGTTGCATGTTTAGTGGTGCCTTCTTATTCACTGAGAAAAAGACCATTGTGTGGATGGATTGTAGTTTGCTCATTTGTTCACCCACAAAGACACACTTTGGAAGATCCCAGTTATGGATAGTTACATATAACAGGCATAAATGTCTGGGTGCAGGAATTTTTATTTCTTTGGATAAACAGGTAAAAGAGGTTGTCTCAATCCTAGGAAACTGCCCCTATTTTCCAAAGTGACTCTAATTACACCATTACCAGGGATGTGTGACCAATTGCTCTGCATCCTTGCCAACATTTGGAAATATCTGTTTGTTTGTTTGTTTTTAGTCATGCCAACAAATATACTTTTGCTTGGCTTTACTTAGCTGTTTATCTTCTATATTAAATTACTTTATTTGTTGTTTCAGATAAGATCTCACTTTGTAGCCCAGGCTGGCTTAGAACTTGATATGTAGCCCAAGCTAACCTCATATCCAAACAGTCCTCCTAGCCCAGCCTTGTAAATGCTGAAATTATAGGTTTGTGCCACCACAACCTTAGCTTTTCATTTGCTTTGTCTTCCTCAAAGTAAATGTGGAAGAAGACCGATACACCAATATTTTAGTAGCTCATACTTTTGATATTTTATGGAAGAATTCCTTGCATAGCCCAAGGTTAGGAAGATTTTCTCTTACATCTAAAAGTTGCTGTGTTTTACTTTACTTTTTTAAAAGTATTAATCTGTGACTCATTTTTTATATTATAACTTTTCTTAGGATTTTTAAAGACAGGTTACTCATTAATTGAATCAAGATACTCATTTGGTCCCTGGTATATAAGCTTAGCACTATGAGATATTTTTTATCAGAGGTATATCCAGTATTTCGTGTTCTTTAATCAGTCAACAAATATTTATTAACGTGTTATTTCATTTTCATTACTGCTTTCTGAGTATTTTGGAAAGTCCTTATTGGATATCCTGTATCCTAGGTCACATTTGTAGATTTCAAGGTCATCACCAGTTTGCCCATGAATAGTTTTCATTAGCAGCATACTGACAGACAGACCATAAGAGATCTGGAGTCCAAAAGAGTAACTATTTTGTGTCTCCTTTCATAAGAATTTCAGTTTTTCTCTTCCAAAAAAATTTTAGGCTAATATGGTGGCCCATGCCTGCAATCCCCAGCACTTAGGAGGCTGAGTCAGAAGGATTTCTGTGAGTTTGAGACCAATGTGGACTGACTACACTGTGAATTCCAGCCTGAGATACATAATGGAAATTCTTTCTCAAAAAAACAAAACAAAACAAAAACCAAAAAAGCACTCTTTTTTTTTTTTCTCTGACAAGCAAAGTAAAGAACAAGAGGAAAGTAATGTATCAGATGATCCTTTAAGATCACAACATTCTGTTCAGCATCTCCCTCTAGTCTTCAGAGATATTAGAGTTTTACATCAAGGCACAAAGACCTCAAAGGTCACCTTTCCTTTATCACATCACTTACTCCAGTCAACAAGGATTATTACTGAGCACCTCCTGTGAGCCAAGTGATTAGTGCAAGTCAATGAGAAAAGTGAATGTTCAGCCAACGGGAGAGTCCTGGTCTGAGGCTATTCTAATGCAGGGGCAGAAATCAGGGTCTCAAGATTTCCATCTCCTGTTAGCATCCCCACACCCTGCAAGGTCCTAGCATCCCGGGTCTCCTCCTTCCCTGCAGTAGTGCTTATTCTAATGAACAACAGAATGTGACAGTCTGGTTTCAAGGAGACTGAAGACCAAGGATTAGAAAGAAAGAAACTGTTGGGATATGAGTTTCAAGAGTAGCTTTGGATAGGTTTGGAGGAGGGGGCAATCAAAAAGTATGGTTTAGGGAAGAGAATTTTAAGAAGATGGGCTACCTGGTATGCTGCTTCACACCTGGATCTCAGTACTTGGGAGACTTATGCAGAAGAATTGCCACGAGTTCAAGGTCAAACTGGACTACATTGCAGCGACTTCCAGGATAGCCTGCTTAAGTGGAGACTGTCTGAAAGAACAAAGAGGCTTTTATCAATGGACCTCTGAAAGGGGGCCTACAGTATTGAGAAGGGCACTGGAAGAAGAATGTCAAAACTAAACCTAGGAGAATAAAAATAATTTCAAATGTTATATATTAACTTTTAAACAACCACTTTGAATACTTCCTTCCTTTAAAAGACAGTTTAGGCAATTTTCCAATTAACTGATAACTATTGAAAATTGCCCAGTGTTTGACATTATCTCTTCTCACTGTGTCAGAATAGAAAACCTCTCCCTTTCAAGACAGTCCAGAACACCACAGCAGTGAACCCATGGGTACTGAGATAATCTTGTAAAACAACCAGCACCCAGGCTGGAGAGATGGCTCAGAGGTTAAGAGCACTGACTGTTCCTCCTGAGGTCCTGAGTTCAATTCCCAGCAACCACATGGTGGCTTCCAACCATCTATGATGACATCTGGTACTCTCTTCTGTATACATAATAATTTTTTTAAAGTAAACAACCACCACCCATGATGGCATATACTGTGTTAGGCCTGTTGTAGAGAGAATGAAGAAGTAAGATCTATTCTTGGGCTATAAAGCTATGAGGATGGGACACAGAAAAGGGGTCTCCCCCAGAGCCTGTAGATGGAACAAGATGGTCTTTGACAAGCTCATTTGCATTCTTAAGGATGACACTGAAGAAATGGCATTGTGAGAACTCCAAGTTCTTCGGTAGAAACTTATTTGGAACTTCAGGCATTCAGCAGGTGCTCCTGTGTATTAATTTAATATGAGCAGCCAGAGTCAGATGGATGGTTGTGCCTGTAATTCCACAAAGTAAGATGACTGTAATTTCTGGGTTAGCCAGAATAGCAAAACAGATATGAAAATAACAAAAATAGTACAAGTGACTGTTCAAAGATAATTTAATATTCATAGCACCAGATTTATTATGGCAAAACCCCCTGAAATGTCCGCCAAATGTGAATGCATCAACAAAATGCGCTTTCTATCTGTGTGTGTGTATACATATACAGACATATAATGTGAAACATGATTTTGATCCTAAGAAGTTGTGATACATACTGCAACATGGATAAACCTTGGAAACAAGCGAAGTGAAAGATGTAGACATGAAAGGTTGTATATCGTGCAATCCGGTTCATACACAAAGTCTAGAATATGCACACACGCATACACAAGGTAACTGCACTCCCCAGCCACCATGCCTTGCTTCTCCATGGGCACAGAAACCACAGACCCAGTGAACATGTGACTCTTCTGAAACCAGGACCAAAACAAATCTTTTCTCCATTAAGTTGTTCTTTTCAGGCATTTTGAAAGACATGTGTACCTCTGCTGCTGATTTATAGTCTGGCATATGACAGAAGCTCAGTAGAACACATTTGAAGAGATGCACAAGACACTCACTCTCCCAGGTTCCCCTGTCTTGGATTCTAAGAGAACACTTCTATCTCCCAACCCTAATCATTTCCAACTCACGGGGTTCTCAGTAACGATTCTCTCTCCCATACCCAATGCCACCTGCCTAACAGACTACATAAAATTCCTGTTGACATCCAGCTTCCTCAGTTCATCCTGGCAGTAGTGAGGTCTATTTCATTCTATTCCTTGAGCACTAACTAGCATTAGCAAACACACTCCTCACAGCACATACCCTGCCACTGCAGCCAATATGCCTACAAATGAGGAAGGTGTCAGGGCTTGTAGAGAGAGCAGAAGGGCTGACTTTGGAGCTAGGGGCTACAAGCACATCTGTATTCTGTAGACAGGAACATTCTATCAGCACAAGTTACTTATCTCATTCACCAGTTCCAACTTGGATTTAAAGTGAAACAAAAGGCATGTAATTTAATCCCAATTGAAGAACTCTGAATTTTTATTTCTTTCATTATTAAGGCAAATTATTGGAAATTAAATCAGATGTTGATCGTAAGACAGCATTTTATAAATGTACTGTTTAGTTGATCTGTCTACACATTGATCCCATCACACTATATTTAAATTTAGAATTTGTGTGCAAATTAAATTTTCTTCTGAGGAGGTAAATTCCAAAGAGTTATAAGGTAGTCTGAAAAATAGATCATTTTTACTATAAAAGAAGTAGTCATACGTCTATGAAATGCATTTACTTATTTCTATTTTTTGAATTTGGAGACAGAGTCTCACTCTATTGTCTTGGCTGCCCTGGAATTCACCAACTAAACCTTACTGATCTTAAACTTATGGGGAACCTCCTGCCCATGCCTCTCCAGTGCTGGGATTACAGATGTGTGCCACCAAGGTCAGCATAATATGTGTTTTAAAAGAGAAAATAGAATACTTATTGAGAATTTATTATGCCTCAATCAGAGTAGCCAATCAACAAGTGATATTTAAATAAACAATAAGATAAAAGAAGAATCTCTTGTATTCCCAACCATTCCAAAGTAACTGTGGTTAACTTTGTGATATTAACCTCCAGTCTTTT